>NDGN011456240.1:0-19734 GCA_002564285.1 Tympanoctomys barrerae
GATTTGATTTGAAACTGTCTCATTGCTATTTGTTTATCAATAAAATTATGGCAAAAAATAAATGAATAATAAATAAAAAATAATAAATAAATAAATAAATGGCCAGCCAATCTCAAAAAATAAAAAAATAAAAAAATTTTAACTTATTATATTATCTTATGAAATAGCATAACAGATCTAAGTTTAATAATTTGACAATTTACCTATCTGTTTGATAGAATTAAGCCCCTATCCTCAGACATACACACAAGTAGGAACATCAATATACTGTTATTGGTAATCACTGTGTTTTACTTGCCACCTTGCATCTAAAGAAGTGCAAGTAACATTTATACACGAGTTTCGATTCCAAGAGTGACTGTGTGGCTTGGGCCCGGAGGTGGGATTAGCACTTGTGTTGTTGCTTGTCTTGTCAGCACTCCATCACCATGCAATCAAATCATGAAAATCACGTGATGATGTGAAAAGTTCATGATCTTGTGGGGGTGCCATTACTAGATGTCCAAAGGTGCGTGCAGTCATAGGCTATGGGTTTGACAGGGTGGGGTAATCGTCCTTATCACCTAACTAAAGCATTTTGTGCACCTCTCAAATACTAAGCCTTGTACAGGATGTGTAGAAATACTGAGCACAAGACCTCTGTGTAACTGAGAAGGGCTCTGTAGGCATAAGAGCATCAGATAAAAGGGGCTCTCCTGGCTATAAGACTGCCCATGCCTGCTGACCACAGTGAGCCCCACAGAGCCTGTGACAATGGCTTTGCCTGAGAATCTGTTAAAAATGCAGAATCTCAGGCTCCACATGATCTACTGGTCTTTAATTTTAACAACATCCCCAGGTGATTTTACCACATTCAGATTGAAGAAGCACAGCCTATGCCTGTGTGACTTTGTGGCCCAAACATAGCAGCCTTGTTTTTGTCCCTCAAGCAACACACATCCAGTTTCTGCCTCATCTTGCATTTGCTGTTTCTTTTGTCTGCCTGTTCTGTCCCTGTATTGTTTGTTGACTCAGCTTTGTCATGTAGATTTTGAGCTACATTTTCTTGGAAGGGTCTCCGAAGGCTGACCTCTAGGAAACAGTGTTATTCTGTTATATTTTCCATCATATTTATTCTCTGAAATTACTATATTAATGTTTTTGGTTTGCATGTTTCTTCTGTTTATCAGAATGTTAATCTCTGAATGAAGAAGTATTTTAACTATCTGATTCACTGTTCTATCCTTTGAGCCTGGAACACTGCCTGGCTTAAATGAGGCATTCAGTGAATGTTTGATGAATCCAGAGGAGAATGAACAGTGGATGGTTTTTTGATGCTATCAAAATTTCAACATGTTGATATTAAAAAAGTTAAGATTATTCGCAAGCACGTTCAGCTAATGAACTACTGGTCACCATGATAAAGATTTTTATGGGGGGGGGGTCTGTTTGTCGGTTTGGGATAAAATCCTTTGAGGCCCCAAGTTATGAATTGTGCTGTTAATCATGGTACATCAATAGTAATGGATTAAGAAGGCCTAGCAGATTAGTGGCACACAGTTCTGGGCATGTCCATGGATGAACAGCATGGGGGCCAGCAAACTGTAGGGGAAGACCCATACCTGAGATGGGCAGCATCAATCAACAGACTTGGAACTTGGGAAGGATAAACAGGGAAAGAAGACAAATGTCCCCATCTTAGAAAAGTTCCTGTCTTCATCACTCAGCTTCCCACTTCAGACTCACACCAGTCACTCCAGAGGGAACTTCTAGGACTTCGACCTTGGGGGGTGGTGCTACATCTCTGATAGCTCCTCTCTCTGTAGCTTCCACCTTCTTGGGCTGAGCAGCCACAGAATCATCTGGCTGTGGCACACAGACAGCCACCGTGGGCTCTCCCACCTCGATCCTGTCCCGAATATAACCCTTTGCATACATGCATATTTCATTTTTTTCTATTGATTCTGTTCCTCTAGAGAACCCTAATTACTACATGAGTCAAAGAAAGGAAAGGAAAGAAACAGTGAAAACAAAACTTTCTTTTAAAACTTTTTGCCAGATTTAGATGAACTGATTTCATTATCGTTGCATTTGGTAATTTTTTTCCTTAATATTCTTTCAGCTGTTTCCTTGAGAAGTGTGGATGTGCACTTTCTATACATACAAACACAGGACTGAAAAGCTTCCCCCTTTATTTGTAAACACCAACTGGAAAGTGATTAATTTCTCGGGTAAAACATGACTTGGATAGAATTCATGCACACTTTACAAGCTGACTGTGCAGTCTCAGACTGCAAATCTTCCTGGAACAAACAGCAAAGGCAACCTCTCTGAATTCTGATGAGGCATCCTGGCAGGAATTCTGATTTCCCCTATTATAAAAAAGAAAGTGAGAAAAAGAGATCTTTTACTCAATATATACCAGGTGACTTATAAAAATGATCTCATTTTAAATACCAAGATAACTATAAGGCAACATTTCCCCCTGCACAGAAGAAAAACAGAGATGCAGAAGTTAAGACGTGTTTACAGTCATCTGTCTAGGGAGTTGGAAAACTGGATTCTGATCCAGATGCTTAGCACTGCTGCAGTCCCCTTGTTAGCAACACCCCAGCCTTCCTGGTAGGACCACTCTGTTGTGTGAGTCAGATTTTCCTCTGGCTGCAAGGAAGCACTCCGGAGACCAACAGCATCATAATAGATTTATGAAGAACACAAAAGTGATAGTGCAAAATCTTCAGTCTTGAGTAAAGATGCTTAGCTCCAAGGGAAGGAAATCCAGAGATTAATATTATGCTCGCTTCATAATGCTGTGACATCCTTAGCCAGTGGATGCAACTAGATCATAACATATTCAGAAACCAAAAGATCAGCCAGTGTGGTACACACGCACGCACACACACACACACACACACACACAATGTGTGTGTGTGTGTATGCATATACATTATTTTATTAGCCAGGATATGAAGCCATCGTCAATTTGAGGCCCTAATTCACACTGAATAATTATGATTCTGTTCTGTCATTTGAGAAGAAAAAAATGTTGAAGACCATTTGATATTCTTTCAAGGGATTGAACCTTTCTTTCCCATCACCTAAAGAAGCAAGAAGAGGAGGAAGGGTTGCTTGGATAACACCCTTCACCCCCAAAAGACTAGGGGAACGATGATGAATCCTATGGAGCTTTCAGTGATAGGAACACCCCACTATGGCACTCATGCCATGGATTAGAGCTAAATCCGAAATCTCTTCTAGAGATGCTCTGGGGGTGGGGGTGGGGCTTCATTTCCAGAAGGGGCCTGTTTTGCATTTATGCTCTGCAAACTGAACCTCTAACTCAGTCTCAGTGTTTGTATGAAAAACTAAGATAAGATTTTTCAGTTACATCTAAAATGCTGCCTGGGATTGCAGGAATTTCTTTAACTATGCCCAAGATCCTTGAGCAAAAGAAGTCCTGAATTTCTTTGTTGGATAGGTATGATGATCTCCCAAAAGCCGAGAGTTTGGGTAATGCCCGATAGGTGGTGCCTATCAGCAGCTTTTTGGAAAAGGTGGACTGTGCACCTTTACAAAAAGGCTTCATTTGAATTTAGAGTCTTTTGGAAGACTAGAAATTTATACAGAGATAAATTTGTGTTCAGATCCTATTTATCACCCATGCTTCTAAAACCAGAGTTCAAAAGACAGGAAGGAAAGTTACTTTGTTTAGTTTAAACTTTTGGTGACCTCCATAATTTTCCATTTTCCGTGCAGAGAGGAAAAATAAAACAAACACAAAGCCTGTAAAAGAATGATTCTTTACCCACTCTCCTCATTTTGTTTTCTTTCTCAATTAGACGATCTGGATGCAACCCTTATTCTCTCTGAATGCAGTGGCCCAAACACTTTTATTTGGAGATCATCTGCTTGTAAATTCAAGATTCCTTCTCCATGATATGAATGGCTTTAGACATAGTGGTGAGGTGCCCAGAAATACCTTCTCAACTCTTGTTATGACTAAAGTTCAGAGACAGCACACTTTCAATAAGACTGCGACAGAGGGCTGTCCAGATAACTCAGCAGACTAAAGCACCTGCTTAGGTAGAGTGCAGGGGCTGGGTTCAATCCCAGGCACCATAAACCATGCCAGCCTTGCCCCTGGGGTGTGCTGAGACAGCAACTGAGACTGGGTGTGATGGCACATGTTTGTAATCCCAGCATTTGGGAGGCTGAAAAACAGGAGGGTCACTGCAAGTCTGATCTGTGTGGTGAGACCCTGTAGACCCTGTACTAAATACATTAAAAAAATAAAAATAAGACTGCTATCATGTTTCTGCAGAAAACAAGTTCTGAATTCTGCTCTCAGTGAGCAATGGGAGCCAAAATAATTCTCGTAACACCAATAACTCATTTAGTTGTCCTTCCAGAATGTAGAGGGGATGCACATAAGTTCTTATGCTCTGTCACTCCTAAGTGGGCAAAGATGGGCCGTTACCCTCCTAGGAAGATGTTTGAGCATCTTCCCCCTCCAAGCCTTTGGGAATTCCCTGTTTCTAAGCCAGAAGATTATTTCTTCCAGACCCAAGTGAGTCTCCAGTTTTGTCTTAATCTTTTTCAGTAATTGAGTAACTCTATCTTTGGTAGGAGCAGTGCCACTATAATATAAGAAATTATAGTGCTTCAACCACAGTTTTTATCCTTTATAAAAGATAAGTGGACTGGGGAGATAAGCAGAGAAGGGCTAAGAATTTGAGGGGTAGCAGAATCAGAAGCAAATATTGGTGATGATTAATTTCCTCAATATCTTTTAGAAAACATGGATCATTTGTATTATCAACTTATGGGGTGTATCATCACTTCTATATTCAGACCCTGTCTGGTCTAAGCAGAGAAGGGGACTTTGCGTCTCTAGTGTCTCCTAAGACTTTTAGGTCTAGCTGATTTGATGCTCAGTTCTTTGCCAATTCTCATAGAGGCAAACATTAAGTTTTGTCTTAAGTATGTAGAAAATTGTAAGGATCTCTTTATAATAAACTGTTGCTAGATGTTTACAACAGATATTCTGCTGAGTATTTGTTTTCTTTTCTATTTTATTTAGTGTTTCCTCCCACAGCATCTTCTGCATGCTTTGAATTTGTCTAGAGCAGACTCTGGCAGACTATGGCCTATGGGCCCATCCTATCAACCATTTGTTTTTGCAAATAAAATTTTGTTGGAATATTGTCACATTCATGCAGGACTGTACAGCATTTGTGACCACTTCCAGGCTATAATGTCAGAAGCTATTGCAATGGAAGCTATCTGACCTGCAAAGTCCTTTAAGAAAAGAGTTCATGACCTTTATTCTCAGTATTGGAGATACACTGGTCCATGGGCTTAAGGAGTTAACAATTTTTGAGCAAATGTAGTACTGAAAAGAGAGAGAAAAAACAAACCAATGAGTAGATAAAATATGTTACTAAGTGTGCTAAAGAAAATAGAACAGAATGATGTAGTGGAGAATGGGTGGGGACTGGAGACACATGAGAGGGTGTGGCTGGGAAGGCACTCCTGAGGGAAGTGCATGTGAACAAATGTGCCTGAGTGAGGGGATCAGGAGATCCAGAAAGGGCTGTGAGCCAAGGGGCAGCAGGCACAAATTCCTGCTTGGAAATTAGCTTGGAATTTTCAGGTACAAATGAAGGGTCTTTTGTTGGCGATAGAAGCAGTGAGGGAAAGAGTGAATGCAGACTAAGTCAACAGGAGTTGAGAGGGGATCAGCAGACGTCTCGGCCATGAATAAGCATCTGGATTCACACTGGGAAATCTGATGCAGGTTAGTGATGGACCTGACAGAGGCTTTGGAAGATCATTGTGGATGTTAGGAAATGGGCTGAAAGTGAGAAAGAGAGGAGTGGAGGAGGCTGAGGGGGAGAAACCCACGTCAAAGAAGGTAGGAGCAGGGCCATAAGGAGATGCGAATTGATCTGAGTACAGTCTGAATTATGGCCAGAGAGATATACTGTAGGTTAGACATGGGTCATGAAAGAAAAAGATAAAATGTTACTGTTACATTTTTTGAATTGATTATTCAAGTAAAAGGCCTTATATTTTTCTGGCTAGAGAAGATTGAGAATCAAATAAGAATATTTGGATGGACAAGGACAAAGTCAGTTTGAGATGCCTGGGTATCCAAGTGGACATGTCAAGTGAGCTGCTGGATATCTATATATCTATATATCTATATATCTATGTATCTATCTATGTATCTATGTATCTATGTATCTATCTATCTATCTATCTATCTATCTATCTATCTATCTATCTACCTATCTATCTATATATATCTGCTCAAGGGTGGTACTAGAATTGGAAACATGAAGTTTGAAGTCTGTCTCATATATGTATTTTTATAGCCAAGGAACCATAAGAGATTATATAGAGAATTAATACTGCTTAAAAAAAAGAGAGAGCAACCAAGAAGGTATGAACATGACAAGGACAACCTCACAGAATGGGAAAAGAATGAATTTATTCAAATTCTTATTCTGAGTTGGCCCCTTACTAACTATGTAACCTTGGTTGAGTCCTTTTATGCCTTTGGTCCTCAGTTACTGGTTTTGAGAAAGTTTAAATATCTATAGCTGACTTGGCTAGCGACTGTTTTATCAAATCATGGGTCCCTTTTGCTTGGAGGAAGACACTTCTTAATCTCCATATCCACTCACTTGGAGTCCTCTGTCAGCTTTGTGTCTTGAGGAGCAGGATTGTTGGGGACCCAATGCTTGGAAAACCATGCCCAATCTAGATGCAGTTAGAATCTTAGAGCACCTTCATTGACTCTTTGTGTCCTGAAACCTTTGCACTCTGTGATGATAATATTGAGTGATGATAGTTGGGGTGTGTGGTCATCTGAGTTGAAGTTGTGGAGATAAACTGGCACAGGAGCAGTCTGCAGTCTTAAAAGTGTCTGCACACACTTTCAGGCCCCAATAACTCTTAATATGGTTGGAATATGGCCAGGAGGCTTAGAATTGGGTTGTTTCCCAAAAACTTCAGCCAGTGTTTTCAAAGGGGGCCAGACACTATCATCTAAATGCAGGGACCTCTGCCCCCATGACATCATCCTAAACTGGAAAAATGGATATTGCTGAAAATGCTGACTATCCTGTATATGAGCCATCTAGGAAGGTTCATATCAGGCCATCTTAAACTTTGTCAACAAAGACTATGCAGTGATAGAGTGACTTAGATAAGTTACTTACCTTTCTTGAGCTTACTTTCCTCCCATGGTGGTAGACATAGAATGCCAGCTTCATCAGTCTGTGTAACCATTATGGGAGATCACATTTGTGAAAATGTCTGAGCAAGTATTATCTTAATTTCCTCTTCTGGTACATACACTTAGACCATACTTAGCAAGCTCTTCTCTGAATGACTTCAGCCACTGTTGGCAAAACTGAGAACCAGGACCATCCTGGGGAGGAAGTCCAGGAGGAGGAAAGCATGTTAGAACAAGAGAAAAGGAAGATTTACATGTAATGGTAGGAAGCCCCTTCCCACACTGCACCCAGTCTCCTATGCTTTATAAATTTCCTGCAAGTGTACTAATCTAGTATTCTTATTATTAGAGGCATATCCTCCACTGTACCTCCACACAGACACTAAATGTGCTGAATTTAAGTAGGCTTTGTTGTTCATTTCCTTTATGTTGAGAAGAGGGTGTGGGATAAAGAGCACCAGATTGCTGAGGTCAGAAGGTGGGATCGTGCTTCTAACTTGGGTTTTATCCAAGTCATAATGCATCTTGGAGACTGTCAGGGATCCTCTCTGTCTATATAATAAGAGAAGTTAAGTCAAGACCAGTGAGTTTGGATTTATTCAACATTTAATGTGTTTGTTATCCGCCCTGAGCTCTGTTAAAATAAAGATTTTTAATTCCGTAGGTTTAGAGTGAGGTCTGAGATCCTTTATTTCAAACAAGTTCCCAACGATGTTGACATTAGCACTTCAGTGAATACATTTGAGGAGGAATAGCCTAACTATTTCCAGTGTTTCTAAAAAGTTATGATTCTAGTATAGAAGATGTAGAAGACATGTTTTTGTCACCATCTGTCCAAACACACATTCACATATCCACCAATCAATCCATTCACATAGTCACTCATCCATCCATCCATTTATCCACTGAAACTTACATCCAAGAAATATTTAGGGCTCAACATGTTAGGCCCTGTCTAAGACAATGGATTATAGAGATGAACTATCCTCATACCATTTAAGGAGATGGGACAAGGAAACAAACGTTTTTTTTTTTTGTTTTTTTTTTTGTATTGGGGATCAAACTTGGGACATTGTGCTTGCCAGGCAAGTAGTGTTTATGATGCTGAGCTATATCCCCAGCCCTAAAACACTTTTTTCCCCAAAATTACTTGAACCATAATCTTGAAATAGCTACTTTTTTCATGTCTTAAAATTCCTTATCTGTTCTCTAGATAGGTCCCTTTTATTTGCCCATGGTGAAGCTATCTTCAAAAGTATGACATAGGGCAAGAAGCTGTTTGGCATACCGCTACTGGAAAGAGACTTGAATTCAGAACATTTTGAAGTTCAAACTGTACCTCTTTTACAGCCACGAGACTTGGTCAGGGTTCTCTAGGTTGAAGTTTTCTATTTCTATAACTGGGAGAATTATTCCTACCTTGCTTATTATGTAAGAATCTTATGTAGCTTACATTGAGCTAATGGATGTGCAAGGAGTTTGAACACTTTAAAGAGATGTACAGATGTAAAGAGATTTTCAGCTTGTAAAATTTATAGGCAGTATAGTGTTTTGTATAATGGTGAAAATGATGAAAATTATGTAAATGTTTAAAAAAAGGTGCTCCCATAAGATTAGGGCTATTTCTGTATTTCTTGTCAGTGGACTCTAAACAATGACAGCATATCATCACTGGTAGGCTATGGCAATTAAGAGCCAATATGCTTCCTCTGTCTTCCTCCCATTCTCTGAAGGTCACAAATACCATACTGTATAACTGTAGAATAGAGGCAATCCAGATTTTCAAGCCACTGTTCAGACAAAAATGTCATAGGAAGGCCATTAGACCTAGATCACACATTTTAGGGGAAAATAAATTTTTATTATGTCAATTTTATGAAATCTTGGAGTTGCTTATTAGAATGTAGCCTGTTATATCCTGTGAGTATGGTTAATACCTTCATATTTTCAATATATTTAGGTATATAGTCAATTGCAAATATACAGTAGTGTATATTTTTGCCATTAATGTTCTTGTTATAATGAAACTTTTTATTTTCAGTTTTAGTTTCAATTTTTACTATAAATAATGTATTGGAGATATTTTAAAGTGTTGCTTCATATAGATAGCATGTCTTTTGTATCAAATAAGAAATATTTCATGTTAGGCATATTACATTCTTACAATGAAGGATAGTCTTTCTTTTCCTTTCAAACAGGTTTTATTTTTTAAATTTTTTTTATCAGTGTATGTTTGCAGTACATAATGATTACATTCATTGGGGGAGTTTGAAAAGCAAATAATTAAGATGAGTTATCTATCTCTCTTCAACTGAAATAAATACATTTGTGCCTGTTCCTTGGCACATGTATGGGCGACTTGTAGAAAAGATACTGAGAAATAGGGTTTCTGGGTTGTAGAATACATGCATTGCAAATGTAAGTAAATATTGGCAAATTGTCCTCCAAATTAACAATGTGAATCTGTACATCCACCAGTAGTGCGAGAGCATCCATTTCTCACAGTGTAATGATGGAAACATTGTGCCAACTTGAGAAGTTTAGGTGTTTTACTAAGTGACTCAGCAGAGAGCCAGGGCCCTCAATTTGTAAACAGCCTAAGCCTGTGCAAGAGGAGGGTAAGGAGATGGTGTGAGTGCTACGCTGGCCCTAGGGCAGGTAACCTGCTCCCAGTACAAGGGAGGAAAAGAGGCTTGTCTTATCCCTTTTTACACTTGTTGCTTTTGCTGGCTTCCGCTGCTATGAACTGTTAACTCTCTGTCATGCTACCCTGCTTTAGAGCCAGCTGAGTATGGACTGAAGCCTTTACAAATTGTGAGCTAAATAAACCCTTTTTCCCTTTATTTGGGGCATTGGGTATTTTGTCACAGCCATGAGAGGCAAATAACTATACATATACCTTCATTTTAATTAAGTAGGCTGATCTAAAAATCATTGTTTAATTCACTGATTGCTGAGCAACAAACCTCTCCAAACTCTCTTGGTGGTGGTGCTTTGAAACAACCTGTTTCTTCTCTCCCATGAGTCTCTAGCTTCATTAGTTTGTGTTGGGAGGATGTCCAGTCCTTGTCATAAAGGCAGGGCCTACAGCTCTTGATGCACTCAACTGGGCTGGAGAGACAGATGTATCATTCCTGTGGCTGCCATTGGTGGGGTGCTGGCTGCCTCGTCTGTGTGCCTTTCTCTTATCTCAGAAGGCCACCTTTCAATAGAGAAAGGAGAAGCCACCATTACCCTTAAGACCTAGGTCCTAGACTCTGGGAACACTAATCCCCCACTCAAGCTATTCATGGAGAGGGCAGAAGGACTAAGAATTTGTTGGTGCCTGTAAGACTATTTACATAATTAAAAAAATCTTTATTTATTTGGTGCAGCATCTCACTATGCAGCTTGGATTTGTAGTGATCCTCGTGTCTCAGCACTGAGATGTGCACCACCATGCCTGGTTTCGATGGCCAGGACAACATGCCCAGAGTTCCAGGGTGGCACAGTATATGTACTGGAAATCGAACCTGGGTCCTTGTTGGGCAGGCACTTAGATTGCCGAGCTATTTCCCCAGCCCCTACACAATTCTTGTACATTACCAAACCAGTAATTGTGTCTTTGAGTTTGAATAAAGCTGAAGAAATGTTATAAGCGAAAGTAGTAAATGGGGCTTAAAGTGTTTGATTTTTAATGATTAAATGAATGTGCTCTACACTAATCAGGATGGAGAAGCAAAAATTATTCTAGGGGTTGCATTAACCCAAAGGCCAGTTGTTCTACCGATGATTACCTATGCGAACCAGCTGTAACTTCTTCCCATTATAAATCTTTCTAATTATACATGTAGAAAATAAAATGAGGAATCAGATACAGACTCATTTCTAGCCATCTATCATGTATTTAGAAACTTCAAGGTTATGTATAAAGAGAAACATTTAAAATGAATGGTTCCAAAGAGTTTCAAGGTCTACAACATTCAGAGTGACAGTTCATTAATTAATCTCTGATCCAGAGGTGAGGTAGGAGGTGAGGCATGAAGGGAGAGTTTCAGGGGAGGGTGATAGGGCAGTGGATTGGGGGAGAAGTCCATAGATATCACAAGCACAACAAATGGATTAGGAATTCTTTCCTGGTTTGTTACCTTTATTTTGCTCCATCATTGCAATGTGACCTCTGCAAAGATGGGAAGACACAGGAACCAGAGCTAGTTAGACTACAATGGAAGAGGGAGATAGCTGTCATCTCCAACTTTTCATGGTTCCTAAAAAGAAGACTTTCTTCTTTTCTTGATTCTAGAAAAGATGTCTGTGAAACTTTAATGTACTGGTCATATTATTGAAAAATTTCAGGGCATAGACCATTCAATACCAAATTTAGGGCTTCCCAAAATGTCAGTGTGCACTGCATTAGAAATGCAAGAGTTTTACTGAAGAGCTACATCTTTGAAAGGGAAATAGAGGGGCTGGAATGGGCAGGTGCAGCACAAGTTTGAGGCTACACTAAAAATATCTCTGTTGACCGAATGTGAGATGTGGGAGGTGGAGAATTGCACATTGGAAGATTCCTGCACTGAGTAGAGGTGGCTTATCTATTTATTCATTTATTCATTTACTTAATTATATCAGATGCTTCTCCTAATCATTGACTAGGGGTTGACTGCAAGATAGCAAGTCCTCAGCTACCATTGCTTTGGTCAGTCATTGCCTCAGGGCTGCCCCAAGAATAGTGCACTGTTGACAATTGAAGTAAAGGCAGGCCAGTGTGATCATACACGCATGTTATCTTAGCACTTGGATGGCTGAGGCGGAGGATCCCCATAAATTCAAGGCTAGCCTGGGCTCCACAGTGAGTTCAAGGTCAGCCTAGACAATATAGTGAGATGCATCTCTAAATAACAACAACAGAAGCCTGGCACAGTGGCACACATCTGTAATCCCAGCATTCTGAAGGCTGAGGCAAGAGGATTTACATGAATTTGAGGCTAGTCTTGGCTAAACAATGTGTGCAGGCCAGCCTGAACTACATAGTGAGACCCTGTCTCAAAAATAATAACAGAAAAAGAGAGAGAGAGAGAGAGAGAGAGAGAGAGAAAAGAGAAAGATGAAAGAAAGAAAGAAAGTAAGAAAGAAAGAAAGTAAGTAAAAGAAAGAAGGCAGACCCTGCTTGAAGCAGGGTGCTATCAGCTCCACCACATTCCTGGACAATGAGTTCTTTTGGAGAAGCTGAGTAGTGCTTATCTGTGTCTGCCACAGGAAGTTTAGTGTTCTTCAGGCTTTAAAAAAAAGCTTCTTTGCAGGCCTTAAAAAAAATCAAAACATTCTTGGTTGTTGGTTTCATTCATAGAAGTCTGTTGGTTGTAAGAGTTGTGGAGAAAGTTGAAACTTCTGGAAGAAAAGATATTTATTGCCTATGTTGACATAGGATGGGAAGGCCAGACATGACCAAAACCAGCAGCTGAGATGGCTGCTGCCTCTCACTCTACTTCTCATAGTGATGGATTTCTTTTGGGGTGTTAGAAACAGTAGCCACCCATTTCTCTCTGCTTCTGCCAACAGAGAGGAAGAAAAATTATTTTACTTTCTACTCAATTCTAGTTCTTCAATCCTCCAGGGGATTGTTGGGGCTGCTGAGATTGTGCGTTGGTTTCTGGATCAATCACTAATGTCAAGGAAACAAGAAATCAAGATGGTAATGCCTGCTTTAACCACAGGATCCAAAGGAGCAATTCTCGGAAGCAGGAGTGGGTGGGAAAGCAGCGCAAATAGCTGCCTACCTTCATTTCCACCCTGCCCAAGTCTCAGCTTCATTTTCTAATTATTTCCAACAACAGATGTCAGTTAAAAGATGTCTGAGCACTCAGTTTGAATCAGGCTCTTTGGGTAACACAGAGCCCACATGAAGTTTTATAATTAAGAGCACTGTTTCCTAACCCTTCCAGTTGATGTTCTCTTTGAAAGAAAATGAAGAATGTCAAAGCCTCATTGTTACGGGTTATATCTCGATGTCCCCCAAAGCCTCAAGCACTCATAGATGGTACTTTTGGGTGGTGACTGGGTCACAAGGATGTGATTATTCATCAGGGGATTAATTGAGTTTATAGCCACATGTGATATTGAGAGGTGACACCTGGTATGAGTGGGTGGGTCACTGGGAGAGTGACCTGTAAAGGTCTCTCTCTCCTTCCTCTCTTGGTCTTTCTCTGCTTCCTGTCTGCCACACCATGAGCATTCTTCTTCTGCCATGCCCTTCTATCATGCTGTCCTGCCTTGGAGCAGCTATGGACTGAAAGGACTGAAACCTCTACAAACTATGAGGCAGAATAAACCCTTCCTCCTTTAATTTGTGGATGTCAGTCATTGTGCCTCTGCCATGAGGGACGTGACTAAGACATTCATTCTTCTCAATTCTCAGCGATGCACATATATATGTGGCTAGTAACTAGAAAAGTTTTGTTTAACTTTGTTTTTCTGTAATATTTGCATAACTACTCCAGAATTTAGTAGCTTCAAACAATATGCATTTATTTTCACTCACATGTCAGTTGGTTGGCAGGCTGGCACTTCTTCTGGGTTCAGTCAGCCTCATGCATGCAACTGGGGTGGGGAGGGTGGCCACTCGTGGTTGGGTTTGTGCATATATTTCAGGATTGGTTGGCTGTAGGCTGGTCTAGCATGGTATCATGCAGGGCAATAAGCTGTGCTTCATGTTGTCTCTGGTCCTCTGGCAGCTAGCTTGGGCTTTTCATAGAGGGTGAAAGAGCTCTGAGGGATTAAGCAGAAAAGCACACAGTCTCCTAAGACATGGACTTAAAAGTGGGAAATTGTTAAAACCAGTCCAGGTTCAAAGGGCGAGTGTCTAAACTCTCCCTCTTGATGGTAGAAGCTGCAAAGTCATATGGGTAAAGATGTGGGTACAGGGAAATATGAAGGATTGTGCCCATGTTTGCAGAAGATTTACCATAATATTGTTTTTTTGTATTTTAGGGAAGGGTCTATAGGGTGTTCAGGGTCTCACTACTCGATTGGACTCAGCAATCCACCTGTTCCCAAGAGCTGGGATTATAGGTGTGCGCCATCATGCCCAGTCTCAATTGCCATCTCAGTGTGCCCTGGGGGTGGGGCTGGCACTGCAGGCCTGGGGATGGAACCCTGGCCCCTGGGCCTGCTTGCAAGTGATCATCTACCAACTGATATCTGCAGAACCTTTGCCATCCCACTCCCTTCACACACTGTGCAGCTATGCAGCCTAGCTGAGAATCCCTTATTTGGAAGGAAGCCTCCACTTTGGAGAAAATTCAAAGAACAGCAATTCTCCATCTGACTGAAAAAGAGAAACAGTGGTTGGATTTACTAGTTGTATGAAGATGGCTTAAATAAGTAAATAAATGAAAGGGAAAGAAGGAGATTAATACCTCTCTATGAAATGACAGGATGGGACTAGATGTTCTTTAAAATAGTAATAAAATAGTATATGTTGAATTTCAAGTTTACGGTCTTTTTACTTATCCTTTCATTTTTATTTTTATAAAATTCTCCCACAATCTTTGAAGGGGTGGGAATGAGAAGAATAGGAGCCAAAGAGGACTCAAGGCACAAAATGGAACAGGTTGGGGATAGCTCCATGAAGCTAGAGGGAGCAGGAAAGAGATGCAGCTTTCATCGAGTTCCTCCGGCATGCTAAGCTTTGGATTCTGCATCTTACATTGTATTCCACTTTACCCACAACCTAAGTACTGGCCTATTTTAAAGATGAAAAAAATGGAGAAGAAATGTCCCCAAACCTCACCAGTTGGTTGATGAGAGGATTTTTTTTTTTAAATGTATTTAGTATGGCATGTACAGAGTCTCACTACACAGTTCGAATTTGTCGTGATCCTCCTGTTTTTCAGCCCCCCCCCCCCAGTGCTGGAATTATAGGCATGCATCACCATGCCCAGTTTCACAGTCTCAGTGCACCCCAGGGATGGGGCAGGCATGGTATGCTGGTCCCTGAATCTGCCTAAGCAGGTGCTTTAATCCACTGAACTATCTGGCCAGTCTGAGGGTTTGCTTTTGTTTATCCTTGAAAATCAGTGATTAGGTGCGGGAAATGGAAGAGGGCAATAGCAGACCCTAACAGGCAGCTGATAGAGGAAGGTGCAAATGCTGAGGTGGTGGAGGCGAGCCTCTGAGGTGCCCAACCTGCATGGCCTTTACCTTCATATCCCATCTACTTGGCAGAGGGCCTACACATGATAAACACTGACATTAGAGATGGGATCATGTGTCAGCTTGTCAGATGCCAACATGTGACATTGGCTTTCTTGCTGTACCCTAATAAGGCAGAGAAGGAAGGCAAGAGAGGTAAAACTAGTCCCACAAGTCCTTAGTCATGCAACATTATGCATTCACAAGAGCCCTCATGACTAAACACCTCCCTGAAGGCTCCCCTTATAACACTATTGTATTGGGGGCTAAGTTTCTAATACACAAATTTTGGGGAACACATTTAGATCATATCAGAGGACACACAGATAAAAGTGAGGAATGTTTGAGGGCCACAGAAAAATGCTGCTGAGTGCCCATGACAGGAGTTCTAAGGCTTACCAGATGGGGACGAGGTGTAGAGGAGGAGAGAAGCTACTGTAGCCCAATCTTTTGGACCCAATGGGTTTGGACACTAAGGTCATCCAGAAGATGACAGAACTAATTCTGAAGCTTTTCTAGTAGACCAAGAGGAGGAAACTTCTAGAATCTCTCAGTTTTCCCAAAGTTGGAAGGAAGCCAGCAGTTACAGAAGGAAAAAGCCAAGGAAAGCCTTTATTATTATTATTTTTTCTATATTTTAGGGAAAGGTCTACAACGTTTTCAGGGTCTCACTATTAGATCGAACTCGTAGTGATTCTCCTGTTTATAGCCTCCCGAGTGCAGGGATTACAGGGTTATGCCACCATGCCTAGTCTCAATTGCCATCTCAGCCCCCCTCCCGGGGGGGGGGATTGAACCCTTGACCCCGTGCCTGCTTGCAGGCACTTTAATCCACTGAGCTATTTGGCCAGCCCTCAAGTAAAGATTCTAAGACTAAAATAAAATACAGGGAGCTGAGGCAATCTTTAGGCTTCTACAAGTAATGAGGGAATTCTGTCTTGTTACAAATGACAGGCACAGGCCACTAATGAGTTACTGCCATGATTCATGGAAGAAATGTCCACAGGTACAAGAGTAGGGTACAATGCATGTCTGGGTGATGCCGCTGTTTCTTTCACTTTTAAAAATCAACCAACCAGGTAATAATACAATGGAAGGCTCTCTTCTCAAAATGGTAAGTAGGATAAAGATATTCAGGAAGAAGGTATCTTTATAACCCAAAGGCTTTGCTGGCAGATAATGTAAGATAATTTACTAGTGCTGTTCAGTTGTTGTTGTATAACAAGACAGTCCCAAAGTTAGTGGCACAAAATATCCATCCTACAGGTTCTGCAGATTAAGAATCTAGACAGGAAATAGCAGATATGACTATTCAATGCACAGGTTCTGGCATTCAATTCTGGGGCTTCTCAATAGCTTGGAGGCTAGAATTACCCAGAGGCTTCTTCACTGATTCATTAGTCTGCCTAGTTGCTGGCTGGGACCTGACCTGGCTCTTAGCTTGAATGCATATGTGTGACTTGTACATGTGGTCTAGTCTAGGTTTCCTTGAGATATGGTGGCTGGATCCCAGGAATAAGTGTCCCAAGAGAACATGGTGGATGTGAAGGGCATTTGTGTGATCCAGCCTCAGAAGCCACAGAGCATTACTCCTGCTCTAGTGATTAAAGATGCAGCAGAGTTCTACCAAGGTTCAAATGGAGAGGGCATAGATCTTATCATTCACTGGAGGAATACCAAGGTCATGGTGTAAAAGGAAGATGTGACACAAGGGACAATATTGTCATAGGTATCTTTGGAAAACACTATCACACATGCTCATTCCTTTTTATACTTTAGTGTTTAGGTTTTTCATAACCAGAAACCTTTCTGGCACAAGGCTTTTCCTGCACTGGCCATGGAAAGAATCCCCTGGTAAAACATCCTGAAAATAGTGGGTTTAGAATTCCAGGATTCATCTCAGCTTTCATTTATGGTTTTAGAGATATAAGACATTAGGCTCACTGCTCTTAAGTTATTAGAAATGGAAATAAATTTGTTCCTTTGTGTACCAAATTGAATTATAAAACCTCCAAATCTCATCAAAAGTTTTTTTTTTTTTTTGTTCATGCCATTTCATGCCCTCCTACCAGTCAGAGAGAGCGACACTGCTATACACCAGTGCTGCAATCTCTTTGGCACTGGGGATTGCTGGTCTCTTGGAAGGCAGTCTTCCACTGGTGAGGGTGGGGTTTCAGGATGATTCAAAGACATACACAATGTAGATCCATCACATGTGCAGTCACAATCCGGTTAGTGCTCCTGTGAGAATCCAGGGACGCAGCTAACCTAACAGAGACAGAGCGTAGTCAGTGATGCTGATGAGGAGGACCCACAGAAGTTCAGATGTGGCTTCTCTTGCTCAGGCACCTCTCACTTCCTGCTGTGTGGCTCAGTTCTTCTCATATCTCAGGCCTGGTGGACCCCTGCTGCATTCCATAGGAGCCTCCACCTCAGTATAGCTCTTCATACCTGATTTAAACTGGCTGCACTGGATTTCCCCCCTGGGAGTCTGGAATTGAAAATGGGATAGTTAGGCGATGCTTGCTGTTGGTGCTACTGCAGACCCCACACCAGTGAGGCATAGCAGAAGGAGGCAGGGGGCTGGGGAGATACCTCAGCGGCGGCTTAAGCACCTGCCTGGCAAGAACAAGGTTCTCGGTCTGATCTCCTGTCTCACTCTCAACAACAGAACAAAACAAAGCACAAAACAAAACAAACAAACAAAAAAACAAGAGAGAGAAGAAGGCTGCTTTGTAGTAAGAAAGGTCTTTGTGAAGACAGATGAGGGAGAGAAAGAGAGAGAGACAGAGAGACAGAAAGACAGAGACAGAGAAAGGCAGAGACAGAGACGGAGAAATAATGTGAGAAAATGTTCAGGAGCATGAGATGAAGAGTAGGATAAGTAATCTACACATGATTTAATGTTGCCCTTGTAGCCTCTTGAAATACTGAGCTGTACTTCATCCTTTCTGTTTCCAAGAATTCCTTGTACTTTCCAGAAAATTTCTTACTTAAGAGGCACCAAGTGAGATAGTATTCTTCTCAACAAATCATACCTGACCAAGATGCATATCCTGATCTTACCCGTGATGAGCTCTGCATCATAACCAGATGAACCCACTTGTCTCACGACAATCCTCCTCCCCGCCTCACCCAGTGCCCACACTGTAGGATCCTTGAGTCTCATCCTATAATCTATTATTCTCTGAGCCTATAGAAAAGGCAAGGAAAGAGGTTGGAAATACCAGCTCTGGAAGGAACCTTGGAGAGGCGAAGGCCCTCATGGAGAAAGGAGCTGAGTACTGAGAGTTGAAGCAACTCACCCAAGTCTGGGCATTGAACAGTGGAGCAGGGATGGAAAATCAGGTCTGATTGTCATCTCAGCTGCTGTCTGATTTTAAATCAGCCAGAGCTACCTGAGAGAAAGATAGGACCTGATTGAGCAATCAAAGATATATTTTGTATCATTTTTCTCCTGCACTTCTGTTTGTTCTTATGGGAATCAGAATCTGTAAGGAAATCATTATTGCCATCAGTGACTGACATCAGTTATGGCCCTGAGGCAGGGAGCAGTGACAGTGGAGTGCAATAGAAAGGAGTCATCCTAGGGGTCAAATAAAATCTGTGCAAGCTCAGCAGTCTCCTTAAACTCTGGCCACACCTTGACTGTAACATGCATACACAGGAAATCATTGTGGACCTTTGCTGTGGTGGAGGAAAATAGATTAGGTGTCGCCTTGAGGCCACTTCTGCTTACCTGACTGATAACACTACACCTTAAAGACAGCTTTTCAATTTCTTATCATGGATGATTTTCAATATATGCAGAAGTGGATAAAGTAGTGCAATGGATCCCTAAACCACAACTTTTCAAAAGCCTTGATGGGGCTGGGGAGATAGCTTGGCGGTCTGCCTGCCTAGCAATCACTAGGACCTGGGTTCAATCCCCCATACCACTTACTGTGCTGGCTCTGGAACCCTGAGTGTGCTGTGCTGGCCACCAAAACTGGGTGTGGTGATGCACAACTGTACTCCCAGCTCTGAGGAGACTGAGACAGGAGGACCACTAGGAGTCCAAGCTGCATAGACCCTGTACCAAATAAATGAATAAATAAATAAATATTTTTAAAAAAGCCTTACTGCATGTAGCCAAGCATAGTCGCACATTCTTATAATTCCAGCATTCTGGAAGACTGAAGCAGCAGGATTTCAAGCCTGAACCCAGGCTAGATGACACAAGGAGAATGTATAAGCATAAAAAATAGAAAAGGATATAGCTCACTCATAAGATTCTAGAGTCCCCCTTTAAGTGCAAGGGCCTGAGTTCAATCCCTGGCTCTGCAAAAAAAAAAAAAAAA
>NDGN011456243.1:0-17488 GCA_002564285.1 Tympanoctomys barrerae
TCAATTATATTTTAAGAAAAAGAAAAATTATCTTAGAAAAATAAACCTGGTGGGTATAATTGTCATAACTGCCTTTTATATGCCAGTTATGAAAAACTGTTGACCCTCTACAGAGTTCTGTGTAATCCTGGTCCTGAGCAAAACCAAGAATGTGCCTGAGAAATGGGTTGATGGACACACATAATGTCCCCAAAGTAGCTTCCCTCTCACTGTCTCTACCACAGACAGCCTGCTGTGAGGGTTGCTCTTTGTGTGTGGGACATGGAGTCACAGCTCCATCAACCTGAAGACTGTGTCATTGTCTTGCACAATGATTTTCCCATGAGATACAGGACACTTTTACCATAATATTTATTCAGTTTTATGGCCTTAAATATAACACTAACTCCTAATAATCAATATTCATTTAACTATAATACCTTATTTATAGACACAGTCCTCTGGTTTGCATATGGACTCAAACTATAATGCAACAGAAATAAGCTGCTTGCTCCCTTGGCCCTGAGCCAGCAATGTCAGCCCCTGACAAATGGCTCTGAGGTCATTATGGAGTTTGGGGTTTCTAATGCTCCTTTCTCCCCAGTCCCTCAAAACAGCTGCCTTCTGCCAGGCAGAAAACCACAGAGCCATCCTGGGACTAAGGGTGCCTATTTGTTCCACACAATATAATCGTCAGTCTTAAGGAGACAAATGTTCTGGAGGCCTTACTGGAGGGTAGTGACAGCCAGTTCTAGGTATAAATATGAATAGAAATATGAACTCAAGGGAAAGAGAAATAGGCAGAATTGGAAAAGCTAAGGAAGAGCTTGGGAAGATAGGGTCTTGCCCCCAACTCATCCCAAGTGGGCCTGGCCAAATTGTGCAGATTACGAGATGTTCTTCTTGTTGCTATAACTAGAGAAGGTAACCTGGTTACCATTATCCTGCATGACAGAGGTCTGTGAAGAAGGACAGAAGAAACCAGAACTTTTTATTCTGGAGCAAAGAAGACTTAGAGAGACTGGTGAAGTTTGCTCAAGACTCAGATTGGCTAACTCTTGTTTGCCAAGGTCCTGTGGCTTCCAGTGACCCAGATGCAATATCTACTTTACTTGAGATTTCTAATAATCCCCATTATATGTGGTGAATGTGGTGGTGATTTCTATTCATCCCCCTTCAAAGCCCCACTCAATATGCATTCATGCCAACATCCATTCACACTTCTAGAAATAGCTCCAGATCCCACAGGTGAATTCTTTATATGGTCTAAGCACATGAAGACTGTCTTCTTCCCGGCTGTGTGATCTTAAGACTCACCCACTAGACCTTAATTTCCTTGCTGACATAATGAGAATAACTCTACCTTTAAAATTATGCCTACAAAGCCATCAGCTGAATTGTCTCGTACACAGGAAGTACTAAACAAGTGGTAGCTAATATTGTTATGCGATTTTGGGAGACATTTCTTTTTTATGTATTTGGTATAGGGTCTCACTATGTATCTTGGACTCATAGTGATTCTCCTGTTTTCAGCCTCCCCAGTGCTGGGCTTACAAGTGTGTGCCATCATGCCCAGACTCTGTTGCTAACTCAGTATGTATGGGAGCGGGGCTGGTGTGGCCTGTCATGGTGGGGATTGAACCCCGGTCCCTGAGCTTGCCTAAAAAGGCACTTAGTCCTCTGAGCTATCTGCTGGCCCTAGCATTTCTTATGTAGTTGTGCATAAGACTCTTATGCACTGTTCTTCTCTGACAAAGAATCTAAGAAGATTGCTTTGCCTGAGTCCAGGGCAGGTGTGAGAAGGAATGATAGTTTTTCCTGTGATGATGAGACAGCCTGAGATCTGTCATTCCATTGGACACTCAATCATCCTCATTGTGTTACACATTTCAGGCAAAAGTGGTGGATTGCAGGGCAGTGCCTGGGAGCTGGGCTCAGCAAGACCATGACGTGAGGCAGAGGTACCTCAGCCTGGAGAAAGTCATGCTGGGAGCCCTTTTATTTTGAGTCCATTGAAGGCTGCTATGGGCACAGAATAATGGGTGCGTTGTGGTCCTGCGGAGAAGGGTGGGGACTCCCAGGAGGCAACCAGAGCAGTGTGGATGCAGAAGTTCACAGCCATACCAAACTTGTGGAGCCAGACTCTGTCAACACTGTCCTCTGTTTCCACTTCACATCAGCTGCTTTCATCTCTGACTGATCACTAGGATGTGCACAGATGTGCAAAAACACCAGCGCCTCAAACCTTGCCACAAAGTACTGTGGATTCAGTCAGTCATGATGGGGGACAGAATACTCACACCCTTCCCCCAATATCCTTTTCTTTAAGTTCTTTCAGTAGGTTGTGTTTTCTTAAAACCAAATGACTGGCTGAGGAGATAGCTCAGGGGCATAAGTGCCTGCCTGGTAAGCACAAGGTCATGAGTTCAACCCCCAGTACAAAAAAACAAACAAAAATCAAATGACCCACAGATTGCAAATGCCTGAATCTCCTTGGCCCAGATGTTGGGGCTCTAGTTCCATCTCTATGGTGGCCCCACATCATCTGGGGATGCATTAGGCCTTCGCTCTGACTTCAGGGCTTTTCCACCTTTGGCTATTCTGTTCCAACTGGCAAGGACAAAACTCTTTATCATGTCTGTGTGGAGTTGCTTTGCAAGCTTAGATTCTCAGTGCCAGAGGATTTTTTACATTCCTTCTTGCTGCCCCCAGGGCCACAAAGAAGCTCACAGGGTGCCTGCTGCCTCTGTCCACCCATAGACTGGGCGATGGGGCAGCCCAGGGAAAGCAAACCACTTGCTAAGGGCCCAGACTCTCTGGATGGTGCTTCTGATACCCAGGAGCTTTGGGGAGGTGCTGACAGCTATTGGTGAGGGTGGGGGGGGCAGGTAGAGAGAGTGAGAGAGAAGGAAATACATTTTTAAAGATAACCTGAAGGCAAATATAATATTTATACTTATTTATCCTCCGAGCTCACTCGCAAGGCCCCAGACATGTCTAATGAGCAGGAATTGCAAAATGGCCATGAGTCCTACTTGTACACCTTCGTGAGTCTTGGAGCAGTCACATGGACCCAGATTTTTCAACTGTGTGACTGCTGCAGGCAAAACGGCTGTAAGGAACACCGGGATGTGCAGCAAGTGCCCGACTCCCAGAGGCAGCACGTCTCAAAACTGCCAACCCAGGAAAATGAGATGCTCTCCTCCACTCTGCTCACCACAGAGTCCAGAGCATCTGCATGTACACACGGGTGCCAGCTCAAGCATGTGCACACATGTGCACACAGAGACCCTAACAGGCCTGCAGGCATGCTTCTGTCCCAACTCATCCTCACCCCAAACCTGGTTCTCAGCATGCCAGGATGCTCACTGGCTAGCGTCTTGCTCTAGATCAGGCCTCTTACTGTCTCTGCTCCTTCTGGATCCCAGTGATTGTAAACAACTGAAGGGGCTTCCTGTGTGGAAAGACCACAGCAGGATTAGTCAGCACCAGCGCATCTGCTTTGGAATGAGAATAACATAGGTTACTATATGGTCAACACATGCACCTAAACAAACATCTATGTGTGCATACAAGGACAAAAACACATGGTTATGTATTAATGCATAAGATACACAAATGCTGCACTGTTGAATCTGAGATAGCTCCCAGGTTTTGCTCTTGGGCATGCAAGAGGCCCTTACCCAGTGGGACTGTCTGTGTCCCGTTTTCTGACTCTACACGGGTCAGGTCTGCTATTGTGAACTCTCAAAGCCTCTGGAATTCCTTTCATTCATAGCACTAGTTACAGCTGTCATTTGATCTCCGTCTGTGGCCTGGGCTCTCTAGCAGACTGCACTGGTCTGTAAGCTGCAGGAAGGCTGGGGCACAGCTCTCCGCTCAGCATGTAGTTTGAGGGTCTAGCACACAGCAGGTGCTTAGTAGATGGTTAAATGAGGGCACAGCCCTTTTCTTCTGCTGTGTCTTCCTTCTGTGTCCCAGGACAATAAAAAATCACACCCTAGCACCAGAAGGGTCATTTCTTTTACTGTCAGTAGCACCAGGTTCTCAAGCTTGGTCTGAAAAGTACAATTTCCAATGCAAGATCAAGGTCAAGGCTATTTCTAATGCAATGATTTCCTTCCTTTGTGCTGCTGGCAGCCTGCTTAGCTAGGACACAGTATCTCATTGCTTATATGGGGATCTAGACCAGGGACAAATCCTTTTCTCAGGGTTACATTGCAGCTGGCCTGGGGTGAGGGTGGAGGGAGGTGGTTTGCAGAGTCATAATCAATCTAGATTTTCACAGGACAATGTCAGGTGGCCTGAAAAATCTTCTGGAAGTAGGGGACGTGTGTTGTCAGCACTGTGGTCCATCATTTTCACACAGGACCAGTGCACTGGGCCAAGCCTGACCATTTACTGCTCTAGGCCAAGAGGAGAGATTGGCAGGACAGGCTGGACTGGTCAGGGCTAGAACAGCAAGAAGTTCTGGCCCACTTGTTAAGCTAATTTCTGTCAAACCACTTGCTTTGGCTTCTTGGTGGCTATGTGCCTGTCCCCTCACCTCCAAAGACAAGAAAGGGAAGAATTAAGAGAAGGGTTTCTGGCTAGCAGCTCTAAAATGCACATGACCCTTTTAGGGTCAGAACTCTTATAACTGGCTTATAAATTTGTAAATTAGATGCCTCATGTCTTTACCCAATGAGATGAGTGTTGTGCTGAATGTCATGGTGAATGGAAAATCCTTGGCTTGGGTGTAGAGCACACACCCCAGGGCCAGCTATCACATAGTGGCTCTCAGTCTCTCCCCTCAACTTACATGAGACATATAAATAAAGCAACAACAAGCAGAACATAAGGCGACTTTAGCTCCCCAAATACTTCCAATAGCCTTGGCCCCTTGCTAGGTACTCCTTGGGCTCTAGGCATCTGCAGTATGGACTGGGGTGTAATACCCAGAGCCTTCTTCAGGGAACAAGCACTTGTTCCCCAGTTTAGTCAGTGCTGATTCTTTCTTGGCTAATGACCCCTGCTTAGGTAAAGATTGTGCCACCTCCCTGGGGTCAGTCCACATCCAAAGACCAGTTTTACAAAAGCCATGCTCCATGGTCTCAATTCAAGTCTTCTTGGAGGTCCCACCCAAGCCCCATAGCTCACCAGGGGTCCATTAGCTGAGGCCTGTGCTGGCGCAGAACCACAGCTCACATCCTCGCTCCCCAGTCCTGCTTCCTTCACTCCCTGCAGATGCTGGACCTCTTATAGATGTCATTCACCCAGACCTTCATCTCAGAGAGGTTCCTTGGGACTCTGGCTCATGCCAGCCACCTTGGTCCTGCTTAGCACTCCACTGCTTAGATTACATTGGTGGACATGTAAGACATCTGTTTTATGCTGATGGACTTGGTCAGATTGTAGCTAATGCTTGTTAATCATGGTTCAGAGACTGAATGTGGACATCTTCAGCTGCCCTCTGCTTAGATATGGTTGGATTTTATTTTTATTAATTTCTTTTAAATGGTTAGATTTTTAATCCACCCCATGACCTCCATTGAGCTCAAACCTCTAGGCGGCAGGCAGGGCGTGGCAAGGTGTACTGAGTGGTGCATTTGTAGTCACATGGGTCTGTCTGCATCTCTGCATGTACTCCACAGTCACTTGTCTGAACCTGGGATGGTCAGGCTGGAGCCAGAGGACCCACATCTCTCCAATCTAGAGGCTTCCTGCTCCTTTATGAGCATGTTATATTGGTGAATTTCTTCTTTGCTATTACCGGTGTAACCAAATTTCCTGCATTAAATTCCCTCTGCTATAAATTAGTAGTATGTCTATTTTCCTGGTTACAGTCTGATTCATACAAAACTTTTGTTGTTCCAGTTGAACAATTTGGGAAAAGGAGTGGGAGGTCTGTTAACCACCGTCCCCACAACTGTGTCATGACTGAATCTTTCCTCAGAACTGCCAACTGATCACCTCAAATCAGCACTACTCTTTTCCTCTGTTCTAGTCATGGAAGGCCTCTTTTCTCTTGTGTCTGCTCTTGTCAAGGACTTGGTGTAACTTCATGCCTGAATAGATTAAATTTCAGTTTGGCCTGTGGGATGTGTGTGTGTGTGTGTGTGTGTGTGTGTGTGTGTGTAAATGCAGGTATCAAGGTGTTGCAAAGCTAGATTTGCTTCACAAGCAAAAGGACAGCTCTTCATTGAGACTTCCTAATGGCATTCTGCCACCACAGGGCTGGAGCTGTGAAATGTATATAACAGAAAGCAGGCTCCATTACCCCTCTTGGTGCTAATGTTCTCTGTGAATCTCCAAGAGGCGACTCTTAAGTTCTGTTGACCTCAGAAACACCTCTCTGTGGTGCATCACCAGGAAACACATCCAGTGAGACCAACTTTGGGTTTCAAATGGTCCATCTGTCTATGTGCTAGATTTTCAGAGGAAAAATATTGTCCTCTGCATGGCCAGGAGTGGCCACTTACTGCATGTAAGTCCCAGTGCACTGTGCTTCATGAGGGACAGGCTCATTAGTTCTCACTTGTTCTGTGTCTTGGGGATCCAGATGGCATGGGAGCCCCCAGGGTCTCTGGCACAGGTTAAAACCCACAATAATCTTTGTTCATGCAAAGCCTATCCAGGTTCTTTTGCTTTCTCTGAGGGAGTCTGAGCCACTCTTCAGTTCTGTTTTTCAGAGAACCCTTCCCTACTGTATCCCTAAGTTGTCAGCTCTGCTGTGCCTGGCCCGGCCCACATGACCCCCCAAGCACTGTGACCTGAGCTTCAAATTCACCCTAGCCCACACAGCTGTCCTCTTTTTATCCAACTGAGACAAGGATGTGATGAGGAGTTGCTATGGGAGCATTTGAAAATGGAACCCATATCAACCTTTGCATGAGGAACTTAAAACTCACACTAACAAAAACAAAAGTGGCTTTGTCCCCAGAGACTACTCATATGGCTGCTGCCTGGCCAGGAGGCAGTAACTTCACAGAACGCTTCTTGCTCCAGCCTCTTCCAGGGACAGGGCCCTCGTTGATAATCTGGAAAGCTGACCTTTCCAAGAGGCGGTGGGGGGTGATGGAGCTGCAGCTGGGTCCTCGACCCCCTGCCCTCCCCAACTTGGAGCCAAGGCCGGAAACACCACTTCCAGCGGTGACCCAGCCCTTGTCCTTGGATGGCCCGGCTGCACTGCCTGGACAGGGCTGCTGAGGCTGACTCAATTTGTTTCTGCCATTCTGGATCCTGGGTTTTCTTCCTCCAATCTAGGATCAACTTTTAATTTTAGGTATTTTCAAATTTACAGACAAGTTGAAAGAATCATCTTATCTTTATCTGTAAACTATCTGTATTCTGCATTTTAAAAAATTGCCAATTTGCTACCTCTTTTTGGTATAGAATTTGATGAGCTGTAGACATCATTTTTTCATGCTTCTCCTAAGAATAAGGATTTAAAAAAACCCCACAATGCTGTTGTTGCACATAAAAAATTAACAGTAACTTTATAACATTAGTTCATTTTAGCTCATATTCATTATTACTAATTATTCTAAAGTATGTTTTATATCTGTTATTTACATTGTTTTATTTTTGATTTTTACAGTGCTGGGGATTAAACCCAGGCCTCACATACGCTGGGCAAGTACTCTACCACTGAGCCACATCCCCAACTTTTAAAAAAATTCTTTAAGATCCTAAGTCGTCTAGGCTGGCCTTGGACTTGCAGACATCTGCTTCATCCTCCTGAGTAGCTGGGATGACAAGTGGACAGGCTCCCCCTGTCCCGTGCATATGTGGAATCACAATACAACAAAGCTACATTTCTATGCTTTACCCCTGATCTCTTAAAATCTAAAATAGTTTTAACTTTTGTTTTTCTATCACATTAACTGTAATTTTTTTCTCTTTCAGTGCTGAGGAATAAACCTGGGGCCTTTGAATTAAGCACACTGTCAACCTTTAAAATTACTATTTTGTAAAAATTTTGAGACCAAGTCTTACTCAGTTGCCCATGATGGGCTTGAACTTTTGATCTTTCTGCCTCAGCCTCCCAGAGTGCTAGGGTTACAGGTGTGCTCCAGCATTCCCAGCTTATCACATTAAGTTTTGAAAATGTAGGCCAATTGTTTTGTAGAAGATTCCACAAACTAAGTCAATATGCTGCTTCTTCCTGATGTTGTTGTTCCTCCACTCCCCATTTTTTGTATGAACCAGAAGTTAGTTCTAGATGCTTAATGGGATTCAAATTAGACACCCCTGCTTGGAATTGGCCCTGGGTTTTGTTCACATCATCTTGTCATGCATCAGGAAAGTGTCCTGTTTTCTTTGAACTTTTCCTGACATTGAACTTGAAAATATGAACTAAGGTTTAAGGACTACCTACCTGTACTTTTNTTTTAGCGGGACCAGGGATCAAACTCAAGACCTTGCACTTGCCAGGCAGGCGTTTACGCTACTGAGCTAGATCCCCGCCTCATACCTACCTGTACTTTGCAGAGAGTTTTCAGTAAGCCTGGGGAAGTCCATATGATGCCAGGTGTTTTGCATTCCTACAATGGGGTCCACTTCACACAGGGAATGTCCTACTAAGATAAGCATCTTCCCTGAGATGCCAAAGTCATTTGAGAGGCTAAGATAGGTTCACCCTCATAACTTCTCATTCTCAGTCTGTACTTCTTTCTGCCTCCCTCTCCCTGGGTTCCCTGGGTGCATCACTGGTGAATTAGTCTGGTGCTCAGATCCAGTGATGCTCAGCCCACCCAATGGGCTCAGTTCTTAAGGAAGCCCTGAGCAATGACTGGGAGGACATGGCATCTAGGGTGTGCCTGTGGGGAAGATGCTTCTGCTCAAGGTCTGACTCTTCCAGCTCCCCCATGACATCACTAGGGCCAAGCAGGTCCAGGGTAGGGAGTGGGCATCTCTACCTCTTCCAAGAATTCAAAGGGAGATAGAACAGAGCTAGCAGTGAAGCTGATGGGGCCACCCAAGCCTGAAGAGCAGGCCACAGTCTAGTATTAAGCAGAAGGCATTCTGGGCAGGGGCTTTCTTCAGGGCATGGTCATTGGAGGCAGAGCAGGAAATGGAATACAGGTTAAGAGTTCAGTGCTCTTTTCAGTCTTCACTCTTGTGGCTCTGTTACTTGTGTAATTTTTTTTCTCAGAGTATCGAAGGGGCTGGAATGCACTGCCAAAAGGGCTGGGCTATGACCTGGTAGAGATGGAAGTAGACAGAGAGAAGGAAAGACTTGGGAATGCTGGCTCTTTTAGCATGGGGCAGCTGAGGTAACATCAGCCTCCTTGTGCATCTCTAGTTGCCAGTTTCACCACTTATAACCTATCTTCATTTGAGGCCAGAGTAATCTTTCCAAAACAATTTGGCCCAGGTTCCTTGTATTCATTAGCTGTTGCTGCCTAACAAATGGCCCCAAAATGGAGTGGCTTACAGCCCATGCAATTTTTGGCTAGCTTATGAATTTGTTGGTCAGCTGGTCTGATTCTGCTGATCTCTACTGGGCTCTCTGGGAGTCTACCGGCGAGCCAGCTGGTGTGTGGGCAAAACAGATAGGCTCACTCATGTGTCTGGTGGGTTGTTGGTAATTTGGGTGGAGCTCTGCTGGGATGTCACATCTCTTTTCCATGTGGCCCTCCAACCTTGTTTCCACGGTAGTCTTCAGGGTCCAAGAACCATAAGAGGTCAAACCGAATACCTACAAGGTTTTCAAAACCTGTGTCACATTTGCTAACATCCCATTTACCAAAACCAGTCAATTTCCAAGCCCAGGTGTACTTGGAAGTCTGGGGTGGAGAAAAATTCCACCTCTTTATGCCAAGGGGAATCTGTCTCCATATTTTGAAATCTCCATATTTTCTGAACTTCAGGATAACCCCCAAGTTTTCAGCTTGCTCTTCATGCCCCCCACGATGTGTTGTTCCCAGCCACTTTCCCAGTCCATAGCTCGTACAGAAGTTGTACTGCAGTAGTTGTTCCAGACTCTCAACATTTTCAAAGCACCTCTCCTCCCTCAACTCTTGGGATGACTGTCCTCTCTCTGGCATGTCCACTAAGTCTGGCTACATGCTGCCCTGCAGAAGTCTTTCCTGGCTTTGCCTCCATCAGCACTCAGCCTCCCTGCTGGTCCCCGAGCCAGTGCTGGCATCCCTGGTGCAGTGCTCCTTCCTGTGGACTATGGTACATGCTTGGCTCCCAGCTGGTGCACAAGAGCCCTGGAGTTGGGCTCTCTGGGGTTGAATCTCAGCACCTTCATGTGCTGTGTGACTCTGTTCATGTCACTTACCTCTGAGCTTCTTTTTTTTTTTCTTTTCTAAGAAAAGGGGGGATAATAGTGGTTCCGACTTCATAAGGCTGTTTTGCAAATCTGATGATGTTCCCACCACTTGGCCATTAGGGTGAGTGTGCGCTCCAGTAAGATGGTGAATACTCTAGGGGCAGGGACTCTGTTGGTCTCCCCAGGCCCTGCCTGTGGCCCGAGGCAGAGGAGGTGGGAGACCCCCAAGATCATTTTTGTGAATGGACCTCTCTTTATATAACAACGAGTCTCTTATCTATCGGGTAGATAAGAGCTTCCCTGATTTTTGGCAATTCCTCAGCACCCCTCAGTGTGCGGCAGGACTTGACTGGGCCCACAGCCAGCAATAAAGTGGATGCTAATAATATCATTATATGCTGAATAATTAACTGTCATTTAAATATTCATATGTTGTCGGGGCAAGGCCTTTTATCAGCATCTGGGGATGCATCAGCAGAGGAAGGAGATAGATGTTGGCAAGGCTGACTTTGCTGGTGAAGGGCGACCCGGGGTCCAGGGAGAGCTGTTGGAGTGGCCACTAGACAGTCAGCTAATATATAACCGCAATATCCCCACGTGATGAACTGCAACTTCATGAATGCTTGATGCATATGAGCAAGCTGAAAACAATATTGGAAGCATTAATTTCATTTGACTAATGCTTATCTATATTTTATTCTGTTCCATCTTTAAAGAAACCCCTCTCTTTCACAGGAAGGAGATGGGGCCCAGGCGGGCAGATGGGTGGGGTCACTGAGCTTGGGAGCCTTTTACCTGCTCTACCCCTGAGCAGCCAGCCCATGTTCCTGAGGACCTGTGTGGTGACTGGCAAGTGCAGACTCTGGCTCCTTGGGAGAGCACAGGCTTTTCTGTGGGTCAGGGGAGAATGACATGGATGTCTAAGTCTGGCCATGGAAGCCAGATCTGCTGTGGGTTCCTCCCTTGTTTCTGTTAGACTTGAGCCTAGGGGCAGGCAGAGAGGGGAGGCCCTTGTAAGCCTGCAGGGAAGGGTCTGGCAGACAGGGATTGTCACCAAGTGACTACCCCATGGTGAGGAAGTGGAGAAGAGAAAGAGAAGAGGAGGAGGAGGAGAAGGAGGAGGAAGAGGAGGAGGGAGAGAAGTAAAAGGAGAAGATTGCAAGGTTGTAGGAAGATGGAGAACAGAAGGCAAGCAGAAGACCTTGGAGTCTTTGGGGTCTGCTTGCAGGATGAGCAGCTCACTCTGGAGAAGCAACCAACTTGACACGGTGACTAAGAGCAAGGGCTCTGAGATGGGCCATTCCTGGGCCTACGCTCTGGCTGTGCCTCTAACTAGTTGTGTGATCTTAGGCAGGGAACTCACCATTTCTAACCCCCAGTTTCTATTTGTAAAATGAAGGAAACAATAGCACTTAATTAGTGTATTCTTTGTCCACTTCTGTACAAATTCTATCAAGTTACCACAGAACTGTAGTGTTGAACAATACATATTTCTCTCAGTTGCTGTACATCGAGGGTTCTAGCTTGGCTTAGCTGGGTCTTTATCTGAGGGTGAGACAAAGCTGCAGTCGAGGCATCAGCTAGATGAGTTCTTATCTGGAGGACTGTTCGGGGAGGGCTCCCCTCCCAAGCTTGGTGGGATCACTGGGGAGACTTTACCTCATGGCCTGTGGTAAGAACAGAGGTCCTGGCTCTTGCTGCTGGGCTGCAGCAACTCTGAGAATCAGCTGTGCTTACTGGGCCAGGGTCTCCTCCAGCATGGCTATTGACTTCACCCAGTCTGTAAGGAGAGTTTAAGCTTCTACCACCATACAGTGTGTGCAACCACGGGAGTGGTATCCCATCAGCATGGTCAAACTCTGTTAGAAGCAGGTGCAGGATCCTGCCCACACTCACAAGGTGGGGCAGTAGAGAGTACGCGTACTAGGAGGCTGGCGTCATGGAGGTACGCTCAGGTTTGTCTGCCCTATCTGAACATGATGGCCAGTAATCTCTCAGCACTACACAGTGTCCAAGTACTTTTCAAGAACAACTGTTTGATCCTCAGAAGAAGCCTAGGATGTACTGTTGCTGTCACTGCTGGCTGGTCTGACAAAGAAGAGGTTGGGGAAGAGCAGTAGTGTTGGTAGACATGTGCAGTCTGGACAAATGTGATCTGGCACTCAGGGCTGGGTATGAAGAAAACCATGGCAGATGCCAAGGATGGCACCTGGCACAGGCCTAGTGAATATTTCTGGGAGCTAACAGTTTCCATTGGCAGCCTCTGCCTGTACCCTGTATTCTGTGGGAATCACATTCACCTCCTGGCATGATCAGTCCTGGAGCTCTGGAGGGCAAAGGAAGGTCTGTGAGGGGAATGACATCGTGTGCTTGCTTTCTTTACCTGAAACACCCCTGGCCCAAATCTGTGGGTCTCTAAGGCCCTACCTTAAATGTCACTTGTCCCCTATTGCTGCCATAACAAACTGCCACACTTAGTGGCTTCAAATAACACAAATTTATTGTTGCATAATCCCCAGGGTTAAAAGTTTGAGATGAGGACCACTGGGCTGAAATCAAGGTACCAGTGGGTCTGTTTCCTTCTAGAAGGTCAAGGGGGAGGATCTGTTCCTGGTATTCTTATCTTTTAGGGGCTGCTGAATGACTTATTCGGCTTGGGCCCCCTCCTCCATCTTCAAGGCTGGCAAGGACCAATGGAGTCTGCCTCACATGCCATCACTGTGATTTTGATTCTTTACTGAGAATTCCCAATGATCGTTTTGCCTCAGCCTCCCAGTGCCGGGATTAGAGGCATGAGCATCATGCCCAGTGAATAATCTTTCTTCTTTAAAGGCAGCTGACTGGGGCAAACCCAGTCAGGCACAGGGAACAGCGGTTCAATTCCCAGCTCCCCATGCCATACCAGACCTGCTGTTAAGGTAGCCTGAGCCAGAAAGAAAAAAATCCTTCTAAAGGCAGCTGATTAGTAGCCTTAATTCTATCTGCAAGCTTAATTCCCTGTAAGCCATGTAATATAAGGCATTTCCTGTCTTAGATTAGGATACAGGCATCTTTGGGGCCAGTCTTCCACTTGTCATGTTTTCGCGGGGGTCCAGTTTGAGTGCTGTGTCCTCTACTTCCAAGGGCCTTGCGCTCACATTAGATACCAGGAGTGCCTGCAGGAGTATCAGATAATGTGGAGAGGTAGCGCTTCGAAAGGAAATCTGAAGCCTGCTGTGGACACCGTCCTCCCAGCTCTGTGCTTCCTGTAGACTGACAGTTGCTCCTGGTGTTCCTGTCACTCTGCACGCCTGCGATCTAAAGCCAGGGAGGTAAAGAGAGGGGCATTGGGCAGTTCGAGGTATACAGCCCAAGCTGGGCATGCATCCCCTGCCCCTCGGCTGGGTGCCTTGTGCAGGGCACAGTACACTCTGTCCCAGTGCCTCCCACGGTACATGTGACATAAAGAACAATGTGGGCTAAGTGTCTGTTGGATGCACAACTGAATGAACTCCAGCACTTTCTCACCCCCCTCTACCGTGCTCTGGGACATGTGACCACCTTCATAAGACAGCTTCGCTTGACTTGCGCCAGCCAGGGGCACGCAGCATGTGTGCATGTGTGTGCGTGGGCATCAATAACAAGCTTCAGTGCCCTGGAATCCAAGGCCTGGGAGGCTCTGCAGGAAGTCCCCAAGGCCTGGGCCTGAAAGGTCCGGGCCAGGGCTGACGGACTGGGGTTCCAGCCGGCCCTGGCCCCTGCCCCCGCGGAGGCTTGCTTCGTGCTTCCCCATCCCCCACTTGCATTCGCGATTCCCCGGAGGTCGAGCCTGGTGTAATTACAGGGTATCTGCTGCCTCCCTATAAATCTAATAGACTTTTTGGCCTTGTCAGATTAAAACTTACCTATCAACCCGCCGCAGTCCTCTAGATCTCCCTAAATCTGTACTTGGGAAAGAATTTATGGCCAGGAATTGCATTTTGCAAAATGATTAAAGTTGCCAAACAGCCATAAAAAGTTGCAGGAGGAGATATGGTTTTTTTGAAAGTCTGCTTAATTTATAAGGGGTGGAAGGTTTATTGTCATTTAGAGTCCGCAGCGAGGCAGCGATGGAGCGTTTGGCGGCAGCTGTGCACAGCCGCTCTCGCTTTATGCCTTTTACATGTTTTTAAATTGCCCTGTTTGAATCCGGCCTGCTGCAGCGGCAGTCGGGGCTTGGCTTTCAGGAAAGAGGCTGCTCCCGGGCCCGCTGGTGCCCTACCCCAAGCTCACGCTCCAGAAGATCTTCCAGTTCTTCTGCCCCAGGTTGACCGCTCCACCCTGCCCCTGTTGGTCCCCGAAAGCATTACCCAGCACTCAGGTCTGCAAAGCTTTTAAGTTTATAGGCGATTTCACGTGTAATATCTTAGTACTTGTCATCCTGGATTAAATGATTAAATGAGATAAAACGTGTAAAGCTCTAAACACAAGGCTGCTACCTAGTGAGCTAACAAATAGAATTAGGGCTCCTGTTTATTGACCATTTACAAGGTGCCAGAGCCTCTGCTTCAAGCTCCCCATGCATTAATTCAGAGAATTTTGGTTGCCACCCTATGAGGTAGCTGTTAATTGTAAGAGCATGGCTGGTTATAGGGCACGAACATTTTCCCTGGTCAGAGGTAGTCTTGGATTCTCTCTGGCTTCACCCTCGATCTCCACTTCCCTCAGGTGCAGAGATGCTTAAGATGGGGAGGCCTGATGAGCTGTGACTTGGCGGCTCCCTAGGTTTCCACCAGCTGGGGCCACATCCCCTTCTCTTTTTCTCAGGCTCAGGGCCACTGAGCAATCATCTGGAGTGGAGGCCAGCCTCATGCTGGCCTGGGGCAGATGCACTGGCTCCACTGGGCTTTAATCCAGTGCTTTCTGGATTAATCCAGTTTCTCCTCCACCCTGCACCATATTTCAGGGTGCCTTCTCCTGTCCTTTCTGTGGCTGGGGTGTGACAGGTGAACTTCCTCTGCTGCTCTTCCTGCATCAAGTGTTCTAAGACTTGGCAGAAGGCTGGGGAATTTTCCAGGCTCTCCATTCACTCAGCAAAACTTTCTGAGCACCAGGGCTGGGAGCATGGCAGCAGATACAGCAGGCGAGGCTGTTGTCCTCGTATAGGTCACTAGGACCAACGGGATAAAGCAGGGGATTTTAGAGAGTGACATGTACCCTGATGCCAGTGAAGCAGTGTGGCATGATGGAAAATGCCAGCTGGGAGCAAGAGGCACTGGTTTGAGTTGCTTGTAGGGTGACTTGCTTCAAAGAGGGGACAATTGAACAAAGATGCAAGAAGCCAACCAAAGAAGATCTGGAGGAAGGATATCCCACACCTTAGCAGCAAGAAGTGCAGCAGCCTTGGAGCCAGAATGCCCTTTGCTCACTGAAGAAGAGACAGCGGCTGGGGCTTAGAGAGCAAGTGGGAAAGTCGTGGGTGCTAAGGGGAAGGGGGCGTGGGGATCACATCAGACCAGGACTTGCAGTCACGGTCAGACTTCAGATTCTACCCTAAGTGCAATAGAAGCTGTTGAGGGTTTACATCAGGGGAGAGAACTGTGATCTGATTTGTATTTATAAAGGAACAGGTTAAGAGTTTGAGAGCCCCATTCTAACCCACACCAAACTCTTCTCCTGAGGTGCTGTTGTGCCCCACTGCAGCTCCACGTCTTTGAGCCTGCTATCCCTTAACCAGGAATGCTTCTCTCTTCCTTATAGAACAGTCCTGCTCACTGTTCGTGATTGGGTGCTTCCATCTCTGCCACAGACAGGATAGATTCATGTTCTCGTTGCCACTGTCCAGTTGTCACAGTAAGCAGATCGGTGGTGCCTCCTTTTGGTCTCTCAGCATTAGACCCAGAGCTCCTGCAATGTCAAGGTCTGGGCCCGCCCCAGCCCAGCCCAGGGTGGGTGTTTGACAAATGCTTTCTGAGTTCATATGAATTTTTTGAGCACCCAAAGTCATTGACAGAAGCACTAGGTTAGCAAGCACCCTTTGTTTAAATAAATAATAAGATTAGAAACACAGTAACACACTCTTCACCGTAACATTTAAATTAAATCCATGCTCACCAGGACTCTTGACATCTGGAGTTTCTCAGTGTTTTCCAAAAGCAATAGCCTGTGAGAGTCAAAATTTGAATAGTTATCTCTCAAGGGCTGTTCACGTGTTACTTTGAGACTATGAGTGTTGTTAAAAAAGGATGGATTTGTTAGAACAGTTCTTGTAAATACTTGTGTTGGAAAGAATACCTGGGTTAGGATACTTCCTGTAAATACTTGTGTTTGTTTGCTTACAATTATAACTATAAGTTTATCTCATGGTGCTCCATAAGCTGCCTGATTTTTTTAAATTTACTGTTACAAAACTGGATCTTTTTATTAAGATAAAAAATGCACTTAACAGTTGTGTTCCTTATGTGAAACTTGCACAAATAAAAATGACAGAGCTTGGAAATAACAGTGTCTCATTCTTTCATCTGAGTTCATGGCTGCTGAGGTCAGCTGTGCTCGGGGTGGTGGGCTGTTTTCCTTACTGTCTGTGAGCTTGGTGAGGGCAGGGACAGAGGGGTAAGGCACCCAGGAGGGCAGATGCTCCTTGACAGAGGAATGGGCGGACTTTGGCACTCACAAGGCAGAACTCCCTCCACCTGGCCCCACTGCCCTTTGTGCCTCTGGGGCTACCCTGGCCTGGCCTGAGGCCTGCTGGCTGTGCTTTGCGGGGCATCTCTCTCCCTCCCAGCCCACCCTAGGCCCTGTGCGCCCAAGTGATTTGTCCTCACCCCAGGCAGCTCTGGGAGCATGGCCCAGGTTGGATTACGGCCATGATGCCAGGCAACCTCCAGCAAATCCTGAAAGCTGCATCCTAGGATCTGTCTGCTTCATCCTGTGGCTGCCTGGTCCTGAGATGTGGGGAACAACTGGATAACCAAAATGTTCATTTTTACCCAGCTGTTTGGCTAAGATGCCAAGAACTTGAGAAGCTGCTTAGCTTCTTTGAGCCTCAGTTTTCTTGTCTATAAAATTAGCATCATAATGTAGTTTGGAAAGCAGCTCCCTAAAGCCACTGAAGCATGGACCCTTGTCAGGGACTCCTCACTGCTTCAGCTTTCCTTGGTCTCCAAGAGCAGAATGGATATCAAGAAGACAGACCTGGTCTCAACTGCAGTTAAAAAATCCACAGTTCAAAAAAAAAAAAGGTATACAGATGAATGTCCATTTTATATCTTTGTACTCAAAGTGTTTAGG
>NDGN011456247.1:0-12483 GCA_002564285.1 Tympanoctomys barrerae
AGAGCAAATCCCTAGAGAATGAAAACTATGGTCATCTGTGGAGTACCTTGTGTATCTGGGGGACATGTCTGCAAGAGCGAGGCTTCTGCTTTGTTCAAGCATCCCGAAGGCATATTCAAGGAGATCTAGGACACTAGAAGCATCTCAAAATGGGAGGAGCTGGATCCCAGATGTTCCCCTCTGGGTTCCAAGAAAGAAGTGAGACCCTCCTGGAGGACTTCCAAGGGGGGGAATAAAACCTGCAATTCTATGGTACCATCCTCGGGACACGCAGAGTAAATCATCAGGAGGAAAGTGCATGCTGGGTGTGCCCTTCTCCTGCCCTGGCTCTCACTTCCCGACATATCAGTGATGTTTATTAAGAGATGACAAGTCTATCAAGCCTCATGAACAGCTTTTCACAAGAAGGAGATCTTCCCGTACACTCAAGGAGCATCATCAATCTTACGCCTGCTCTGAGCTCAGAGCATCTGAGAGTAAAGGAGGACCCTTTCACGCCTACCCCCTCTTGCCAACCATCTCTGCATCACTCTGAAGTGTTTCAGGAGGTGGCAAAGGAAGATACGCGATTTGCATAAAGTGCTTTTGGTGTAGAGATGGAAACAGAGGAATAGAGAAGGGAGAAAATAAAACTAAGCAGGGCCATTTGGTCCAATTTGCCTGGGTTTTAGGAAATAGATCTTGCTGAGGATGATGGGGTGGATACACGTGAGATTGTGAAAATGACTGCTGCAGCCACGGCTAGCATTGTTTATGTACAACATGTCCAATGTACAAATGACACGTGAACTTTACAGTACATATACTGTGTATGTGAATATTATAGTAATATCACAAGCAATCTACTGTTCTTTTTTATAAATATTAAATTTGGATATCCCGCCGAGAAAGGATAGGCACTGTGTTGCCTTTCCTGTATGCAAGTCTGCCTTTATTTCCGTTTTCTTTCTGCAAAGAAGCTTTAGGTTGTAAGTATTAATATTTAACCCTCAAAGAAAACACCCCATCCCTCTTTGTAGGAGGCAGAATTGATACTAGTAACTAGCAATTGCAAAGAGTTTTCATTAACTATATGCCTTTTTAGTATTTTAGATGTCACTATATTTGTAAGTCAAATGTGGTGCACGTTTATTTTTCATTAGAAGGCCCCTAATCTGGGCCACACAGCTTTAAGTCCTGAAAGACACTCTGTCAGATGGGATAATAATATCATTTTTAAGTTTCATGAAATTTATTGAGGCTTACAAATCATCTTTTGGCACTGGTTCAATATTTAAACATTTCAATCTAACACATCATAAGGTTGTTTTTTATTTGGAGATGGAAGAGAGGAAATTATTTCCCTGTACCATGAATGCTTCCAAACATTTTTTTTGAATCTTGTTCTTTACTATAATACGTGCTTTTTAGAGATTTTGACACTGGGCTTTGTTTGGAGAAGCGAGGAAGGTCATGAAAAATGGCTCTTTTATCCTTTGCTCGGCATTTGTGTGACTGTAGGAGAATCAGATAGGAATGAAAGATTGGGCCAGTTTAATTCACATAGGAAGGTCTGTGTAAGACTTAGCTGTTTGTAAAGTGCTTTCTAATGCCTGGATTCTGTGATTTGTTTCAATGAACTGTGCAGGTTCAGTAATACTGTTTTCAGGGATGTAAGAAGGCAAAACTAGGCATTTATAGATCCCAGCCTAGCCAAGGCCTCTCTTGGTACTGCAGAGATGTTTCCCAGGATAGCCCATGTCACAATTTAATGGCTGTGTGTGTGTGTGTGTGTGTGTGTGTGTGTGTGTTATAGAGGGGTAGCCATCAGGGCTCAGGTTCTGAGAAGGAATAATGTAACACTGCAGTAAGTGACTTCAGGAGAAGCGATAAGCTCTGGGTATCTAAGGAGAATTTTGTTGACGTTAAATGTGAAACTGTACTATCTTCCCATTTTTGGATGAGCACAACTAAAACCCGAAGAAGAAAGAAGCCTTTAAATCTTGGGGGAAAAAAGTGTTGCCCAAACTCAAAATTAGTTCAGTGAGATTTCAGACTTTAACAGAGCAGCCTCTAGTGCCAGGCGAATTAAAAGTGTTGTGAATCCAGCACCACAGCCAGCCTTAGGATGTTTTCATCGCCCCAGAAGGAACCTTTGTGCGCCTTAGCTATCGTCTCCCAACCCCGTGACACGTGGCCAGACCTGGGCAAGTACGGACGCGCCTCTTGTTTCTGACTTTGCCTATTCTGAATGTTTCATATGAAACAAAGGTGACCATGAGCTACGCGGTCATGTGAGTTTTTTCACTTTGCTTCCTATTTTCAAGCTTCAGCCACGTGGTATGTATGGATACTTTATTCTTTGTATTGATGCAATATGCCATTTTAAGAATCAGTTGTAACCCAGCTGGGGGCTTGTTTTCACTTTTGGGTTATTACAAATAATGTTCCTATGAATGTCATTGTAACAGGCCTTCGTGTGGGTATATTTCTTTCTCTTAGCTATTTATGTGGTAGTGGCATTGCTAGGTTTTATGACAACTCTTAAGTTTAGTCTTTTCATGAACCACCATAGCTACACCATTTTACATTTCTAACAATAGTGTATGCATCTTCTAAGCCCTTGTCATCAGCATGCTTGTTACTGACTTTTTGATTATGACCATCCTGGCACGCATGCAGCGCCATCACATTGTGAGTTTGATTTGCCTTTCCATGATGGTGGATGCCAAGCATTATGTTGAGTGACCTTTTGCATATCTTTATTTGTGAAATATGTTTAAAAACCATGCCTTATTTTAAATTTTTTTTGTAGTATAGAGTTGTAGGAATCCTTTATTATTCTGTAGACAAATGGTCTATTAGATATACGATTTGCAAAAAAAATGTGATTCCCTTTTTGGGATTATTTTTAGATTCTGAATAGTGTACTTTAAAGCACAAGGACCTTTACTTTTGACGTTCAAGTTATGGGTCTCATTTTGGCTTTTCTTGTGCTCTTGATACCATTCCTTGGTTTATTTTTACATGGTTCGTCAAAGGAACTCCCAAGCTTTGAATTTGGGTGAAAGCCAGGATTTTGAGGGGTGTGGAGGAAGAATAGTATTGAAGCTGATGGCCTTAACGATAGAAACCAGTAAATTTAGAAAATGCAAATTACATCTTTAGGCATTTTCATAACATACCAAAGTAGTGCCACAAATTGGTTAGAAAATGTATTGTAGAAAAGTTGTCTTAATACTCATATCTTTAACATGTGAAACTGTAAGCTACGTCCATTGTCTCATTACTCAAAAATGTGCAGTGTGCCACCACTAGGTGGAGATGGCAGCAACGTTTAATGAACACTCTCATTGAGCTGCAAGTCCTGGTTTAGCATAGATCCCGGATTTACATTTAACCTATTTCATTCACAAGAATTTCTTCTTAGACCATGTTTTTAATAAGTGAATTTTCTAATAAGACCAAATACTGACTGTTGAGAACATGCATTTACAAAAACATGTATAGGAAAAAAAACATTTACTGAGCACTTACTATATGACTTTATAGAAATCATTTCATTTAAGCCTCACAACATGCTACCAGTATATCCTTTAAAGAATGACTTTGCGTGGGGTCACATAGTAATAATATATCAGAGTTCAGACTGCCTGGAAGAAAGCTTCTATACTTGCTATTATATTTATCAGCAATTAAACATAAATAACATAAATTCACATTCAGCTAATTTTGATCAATCTCCACAGTGCTAGGTACTATGCCAGCTAATCATTGCAAAAGTGGACACCACTTGGACTTGTCTCTATGAATCCTGATGGTTATTTAACATTGCTGGATATTTGTGTTTGTTTGTTTTTGTTGGTACTGGGGATTATATCCAGAGATAGAGACTAAACTTGATAAGGTTTCTCTTGCCTCCCTGCTCCTCTTTAAAACCAGCACCCCCTATAAGATGGTATAGGATTGAAGGCATTCAGCTTAGGACTTTGTCACAAGATTTCCTACAGAAATGAGTCTACGGTTCTCTGGCAGGGTGCAGATTTCCTTTTGAGCCCCAGGAACTCTGTTTCTTAGGTTAGCTTAATCTACATAAATTGCCTGGTACCCTCGCTCATACAAATTTCCTAAGCTTCTTGAAGGCACAAATTCTGTCCACTTGCTCTCCAACGTATCTTTAGTTCTCTCAGTGATTTTGACAAAAAGTAAAGATGCGCACAATATATACTTTTATGGCCTTTGATACATGCCTCCTGCTTCCCCTATCCCCTGCCGCACATCTTAGCTTTTGCTGTTGACTTAGATTTGAAACTGGATTCGAGTTGGACCAATGAGCTTTTCTCTTCTGCAAATCTAAACTTTGGCAGGAATCCCAAGGAGGAGAAGCATGGTGGGTGTGGTGGTAACTCCCTGTAACACAGTGGCCCCTAACGCTTTGGTTACTCTAATTGTTAGTGCTGCTGAGGATTTAATCCCTTCCTTCAGTTTTGGGTGATGCCTGTGTTCTTATAATGTAGCCCCTCTTTCACTTCACTTCTGTGGGCTTCATGAAAGTAATGCATTGAGGCTGTCAGATTTATTAAACAATTATTTCTCCCTCTCTTTCTTCTTTCCTCTTTTCCTTCCTTTCTTAATGTTTCCCTGTTTTCTTTCTTCCTTCCTTTATCTTATACCTTCTTCTCTCTTTATTCTCCTCTGACATCTATTTCATTGAGAAAGAAGTAATTTCTATTTTCTACTCTCTCTACATTCCCATAGTGACTTAAGGCTTATTATATCCTACCATGAAATTCTTCAATAGTCTTTATATTTTCACTTTCACGTTAAGTTTTATTTGCTTTTAAGGAAGAAGAATATGTTTTACTCACATGCATTTCAAGAGGGGTAACTGCGTATGACTTCTATATATGCCCATCCTTCTGTATCTGTAGTTTCCACACCTACAGTCCAATTAATCAGAATTTGAAAATATTTAGAGAAAAGAATCTGTAGTATAATGCACAGACTTTTTCATTTATTATCTCCTAAACAATACACCAAACTATTTACCTAGCATTTATGCTGTATGAGGTATTATTAACAATCTAAAGATTGTTTAAGGGCCAGTGAGATAGCTCAGCAGACTAAGCACCTACTTAGGCAAGTGCAGGGGCCAGGGTTTGATCCTTGGCACCACATGCCATGCCAGACCCATACCCCAGCACACTGAGCTGGCGATTGAGTCCAGGCATGGTGGCACATGCCTGTAATTGCAGTTCTGGGGAGGCTGAAAACAGAAGGATCACTACAAGTTCGAACTGCATAGTGAGACCCTGCACAAAATACAAAAAGTAATAATAATAATAATAATAATAATAATAATAATAAAGATTGTTTAAATCATGTGGAGGGTGTGCCTGAGGTTACATGTAACTCCCTTAGCATCTGTAGATTTTGGCACTGATCTTCTGAACATGCTGAGTGATGACTATACCTTGCTTTTTTGTATAGTAGAAATGATCATTAATCTTTGGTATTTAAGACATATAAGACAAATCCTCAAAATTAATTTAAAAATAGCTACTTCCTTCAACAGAACTAGAAACAGTGTCCTGAACACTAAGATTGTTTTCTCCAAGATTTTAAAAGATTATTATACAAATGTACTAATTTGCAGGACCAAGACTTAGGAAACAACTTTTTTCCTAATATATGGAAGAGTAGACTTGCAGTTGGTTATAAATCTACTAAATAAGAATTAGTTTCAAGGGTCAGTCAGGTAAAAGGTACAGACTGACAATGGAAAATCTGTACTTGATTTGTTCCTCATAAAGAGCGTGGAAAGACCCCCATCACGTCTGTGGAGAGACTCACGCTTACCGGTAGGTTTTCACACCTTGAGGCAGTATCTGCATACAGACATTGCAGCAGTTTTGCTTTTGGTGGATCAGGGTCCACTTACAAATACTTAGTGAATGTTTAAAAATTAATCACAGGGCTGTTGAGCTGGCTTAGCTATCTAAAGTGCCTGCTTAGGCAAGCTTAGGCGAAGCACAGGGACCATGGTTCAATCCCAGGGACCATATGCTGCACCAAGCCTGCGCCTAGGGTGGGCTGAGCCAATCACAAAAATAAATAAAATAAAATAGTCACTTGTGATAAGCTGACTTTGTAAGAAAAAGTTCCATGAAATTTCTCGACTTTATTATCATTTCTCTTCCATTCCAAATCCTAAAGTTGTCTCATCCTTGATACAAATTAATCCTACTCAAATGTGATATGTGTGTTTATACATACACACATATGTTTATATACATGGAATGTATATATTAAATGGGTTTATATGCATATAAGTATATAGTGTAAGTATATACAACACATATGTATATATAATAATTTTTTTTGTATTTCTTAGGGAAGGGTCTACAGGGTATTCAGGGTCTCACTACTAGATTGGACTTCTAGTGATCCACCTGTTTACAGCCTCCCAGGAGCTAGGATTATAGGCCCGTGCCACCACACCCAGTCTCAATTGCTATCTCAGCGCACCCCAGGGACGGGGCTGGCATGGCAGCCTGGGGGATTGAACCCCCGGCCCCTGCACCTGCTTGCAGGCACTTTAATCCACTGAACTATACTAAAATTCTTCTGGATATTATACACGTCTATGTATATATGCACAGGTACACACAGAAGTTTTTCTACTTTTATAAAGAGAGACACCCTGCTACTTATGACAATATGGATGAAACTGGAGAATATTACACCAAGTGAAATAATGCGGACACCACAGGTGTGTGATCTGCATGGTCCTGCAGGGTTTTTTTGTGTGTGTGTTTTAATGTTTTTAGTACAGGGTTACAGGGTGTCACTGCACAGATGGGGCTCATAGTGATCCTCCTGCTTTCAGCCTCCCAAGTGCTGGGATTACAGGTGTGCACCACCACACCCAGTTTCAATTGCTGTCTCAGCACACCCTGGGGGCGGGTCCAGCAGAGCACACCAGGGATCGAATCCTGATCCCTGCATTTACCTGTGCTTGCCTAAGTAGGCACTTTAGACCACTGAGCTATCTTGCCGGCCCAAAAATATTTATGCTTTTATCCATTTTTAATCCACTTACTGAGCCATTCGTATTCACTCACTCACTCATTTCTCCAAGCCTGTGTTGTGTCCTTGCCACACCTCTTTCCCTGCCATCAGCTGAATGGATGATAGCTACAGAGATCACTAAGGGACACTCCTGGACCTTGAACTCATGGCTTCCAGAAGCAAGTACAGAATTAAGCCTGTGATTAAAACAACATGATTAGCATTACTCCACAGGCTTTAGGAGCACAAGAAGAGGAGAACGGTCCTGAGAAGGCTGGTGAAGCCTCCAGAGGTGGCAAACTGTGAAGGGAGAAAAGAATGTAATTAAGTGAACAACTGCCAAGTATTTGAGGGGGTAAAACAAGCATGTAAGTACAGATACAAATAGGTGCCCACTGCTCTGGGAAACCCTTGGAGGCTATTCTGGCTGGGGGGGACACAGGAGATGGGAGGCTCCCAAAGAAGTTGAGTTGCATCACCAGAGACTGATAGCATGGACCTTGCTCTAAAGTTAGTAGGTGTTTCTAACTTAAGAAAAGACTGTGAAATGCTCTAGGAGGTTCCAGGGGAGAGAACACAGGGTTTCCCAGAGGAAGCAATTGCAAGATGAGCAAGGTGGGAGCCCTTCAACAGGGAGCAGAACTTCGAGGATTTACCGCGCTTGGTTTTCTGGAAGATCTTCCTACAGTTGTGTGAACCTGAGAGCGGGGCTGGGCCTGTCTGGATCTTTGGTTCCAAGGCACCTCTGTGCCTGGCAGGGAGGGGAACAGTCTATGCTTACTGAGTGCTCAGGACCTCAGGAAAGAGGCACCACTCCCTTGCTCCTCTTTGGAAATGGGCTGCGATGGAAAAGAAAGCAAGAGAGAGGAGGATGTTAGCAACGCCTATCAATCTGGATCCATGGAGTGAGGGATGAGAATGGTTCTTGTGAAGATTCATTTTCAGGACCCACGTGAGTAGGCTGAGGAATACTTGCAAACCTGGTGAAGCATTATTTGTGGGTATCTCTGGGGGTGCCTCAAAATTCTGTTTTCTGTTGAAGGGGTCCCTCCTTGTCCATCTTCTAATCACTTCCTCTGGGAAACCCCATCCTCTCTCCACTGGAACCTCCTGGAGCATCCCACTGTCATTCCTTAAGTTAGAGACATCTATGGACTTTAGAGCAAGGTCTGTGCTCCTGAACAAAGCCTATCAGCATCTGGTGGTACATCAGGGGTGCTTCCTCAGGAGCCTGGGGTGTGGGTGTGAGCAGACTAGGTGGGGAGATCAAANTCAGCATCTGGTGGTACATCAGGGGTGCTTCCCCAGGAGCCTGGGGTGTGGGTGTGAGCGGACTAGGTGGGGAGATCAAATGTGGATGTGATCCAGTGGGCCAGGCCCAGAGACACCAAGAGCAGCGAAACACATCCATGTCTCTGTCTCACGGTGCTGGGACATTCTTGCTCCCCTGCCTTTGCTGGCGGAATTCTAGGCTCCACAGTCTTCGGACCCTAGGACTTATAGGAGGGAGCTCCAAGTCCTCAGGCTTTTGGCCTTGCACTAGAATCACAGCAGGGTCTTCTCTAGTTCTCAGCCCTTTGGATGTAGACTAAGCCATGACACTAGCACTCCAGGCTTTCCAGCCTGCAGTTGGTCTGTGATGGGGCTTGTCAATTTTCATAATCAATGAGTGGACTTCTAGAGTAAATCCTCCCTACCTCTCTCTTTAGGTATCCTGTTGGTTTTATTTCTGAGAAACTCTGTCTCATACAACCCTGAGCTGCCGTGCCAGAGCCTTCTCAGCAGCTTCTTCTAAAACTGACCAGGAAGGACCTAACTTGGAGACGTGGGCCTGTGCTGCTCCCACTTTAAAGCTCCCCTTCTAGGAAGCTCCTTTCCTCTTGTTAGTTAGGGTCAGCCACCGGGCCCTACCTTCCCAGGGTGGCTCACAAGTTTGAATCTTTAAACACTTCACACATCCTAACAGCACACACAAAGCACTTGATAAATGGCAGCTCTTCTTATTTATCTCTGCTTGAACTTGAACCAGCTCATTACCCAGGAGTCACTAAGTCTATGCTTTTCATGGGGAAAAAGAAATCCTCTCATGTGCATTCATGAGATCAGACTAGTTGTAGCATCTCTATAATTTAAATGGGGTCTTTCTGGAAATAAGACAGCTTAAAACAAGGGATGCCTCTCACCTGGGAAGGGAGGTAGAAGAGCTATTCTGGAGCCCAATGCATTGTGGATCTGAGTACACTATACCCACTGAGATTGCTCCTTCCCCAGCTCATGAGGCCTGGCCTCAGTACATCATGTTGTTCAGTTTCTGTGTCTTTGTAAGGGTCATTAGAATGGTTTTAGTATGTTTTCCATGTGCAGAGGTGGTAGGAACGATCAACAAATGTCCTCATAGGGGTGGGCTGGCAGGGGAAAAGAGGATGGGGAGCTGAAGCAACCAGAGGTGACCGCTGTACACAGCACAAAATATGAAGAAAACCTAAGCAGCAGCCATGGTACAGCACACGTCATGCTTCTCCTTCGCTCCATTTCTTTCTCATATCTGCATCCACCCTGTTTAATTGTTTGTGTGGGGTTCCATTACTGCACAAGCATATTTCTTTCTAATTTGCTCTCGCCTGCGTCTTCCAGACCGTGATTTTCAACAGGCACTCTGCCGACCCTGTGGAAATAAAGACCCTGGGAAAATAGTTTCTATTGGACTACCGGCAAAGATAGAGAGATATACACACAGTGATAATAATAACCATAACAAACACTCTGATTCCCCCCCCCCCGATGAGCTGTTCTGAGCACATTATATTTGTTCCTTCATGCAGGGCTTGCAGCACTATGAGATGAGTACCATTTCTCATTATCACTGCTTCAGAAGCGGGGAACTCAGGTGCAGAATGAAGAAGGAACTGGTCTAAGGTCACTAACCTTGCACGGGGCCAGGTGGAGCTCCGCCTCAGGCTCTGTGATTGCATTCCCAATGCTTCCTGCACCTCTGGCTTTTCTGTTTCACAGCAGAGAGACTCAGCACTGATGGGCTACCACAGGGAGAGCTGCGGTGAGGAGCTTTTCCTGGAGGGAAAGACACCCAGGCCTTGAGCACCTATAGGTTGCCAAGGGGGATGAAAAGAGGGCTTGCGGAATGTGGCAGCAACACCCCTCAGGGGCAGTGCCACAGTGGAAGCTGGAGAGGCATGTGGGAGCCAGGTCCCAAAGAATCTTCTTTTTCAAAGTAGGAAATAACAGATTCCGTTCTGAAGATGATGAGGGTTTCCAAAGACTTCCAGGAGGATTGCTGTGGAATTAGCCTCACTCCTGCTTACATGTGAGTGCTTTCTGACAACCGGGTTGTAGAGTGTGCTGGCTCCACAGCATGGCCCTTCCTTGCCTGATGTTCTTTCCCTCTGCTTTGTGTTGACCACCCACACGCATAAAGACAGCACTGTTCTCTTTCATTTATTGGTGCAACATTTAGCCAACAAAGATTTATTAAACACTCAGGATGTGCCAGGAACTGTGCATTACAAATATAGAAATGAACACAAGAACTGCCAATAGGAAGGCAGGGTTCACTGGTGAAACACAAAGCAGCCTATGCCAGCAAACAAGTGGCTACAGAAGATGTATTATACATACACAGGGAATACTACTCAGCCATAAAAAGGATAAGTTCCAGTCATTTGTAGGAAAAGGGACGGCTTGATACTACCAGGCTAAGAGAAATAAATCAGACACAGATGGCTAAATATTGCACCATTTCTCTTATCTGAGAATCACATAATACAAGTACTTTAAGGAGCAGAATAAAACACAGATGATAGGAAATGGGGAGGTAGACTTTGTGGAGATGGGAAGGAAGACAGGATGGCAGAAGATAGAAGGGCATGGAGGAGAAAAGGAAGAAAAATGATCAAGATGTGACAAGAATGTGCACCCCTTCCCCCAGAGGAATAAAATTACTATGCATTACAAGCATATGCTAATCAAAAGAAACAACTACAACAAAGAAATCAGTAGGAAGATTCTATATAGTGGATATATTTAAAGTGAGGAATATGAAGATAGAAGATGCAGCGAATTCTAATAGCTGAGAGCACAGATCCAGAGTCAGATGGCCCTGAGTTCAAATCCCAGGTCTGCTACATATTGATGGTGTATCATTAAGTCAGTTGCAGTAAATGACAAGGGTGGATCAGAACATCACTTGCTTTACAAGGTGATTAACAAAATTAATTGAAAGAACATTCTAGTTCCTTAATACAGTACAAAAGCAAGAACCCTGAAGTGACAATGCTCCCCAGCAGATGTCACTACTGCATAACGAGTTAGGTGAGATATTATCTGTCTTCAGGTGAACTGCCTAACATTCCCTCCCAAAAAGCTCACGTATAATATAAAGGCCTTTCTTACAATACAAGCTGAAACAGTGCGTTAGATCGTGAATTGAACAGGAGTCAGGAGTCACAACCCACGTTTGTGCAGAGGTCTCCCAACCCTTTGGATCCGCTTTTACGCTGTCTCCACGTTCACTCTGGTGGAAGCCAGCTTTTTCCAAGCTGTCCAGAAACCATGGCCCTACATGACCTGTCCTGTGGCCTCCACTTGGTTCTGCACTCCTCCTGTGCTGCTCAGTCTGTTCACAAAGTGAGGACCAAGGCCCCTGCCAAGCCACTTAGTTAACCTTCTAAGCTGGTCCAGTTAACATCAGCCGCAACACTATTCATTGAGTCTTTACCCATCCCGTGGCATCCATTAGGTCCTGAAGATTTCAAGACATTTCTGAGAAGGCCTGTGAATAATGGTTGGATGTATTAAGATGAGAAATTGGGACATAATTGCCTACGGGCTTTGTGAGGTAACAGCAGGTAGCACTGGAGGGACAGCTTTATAAGACTTGGATTTGAAACTAATACTTCATTGTTTATGGGTTCAGAAAAATCAAACTTCAGTAGCTCAGATTTTGTTCTATGACCTCTATAGACATCGACTTAGGCGCAACATTGAGTGAATAGTAATTCTCTTGTACTTGATTCTAATACAACCAGCCTCTGAGGGCAAATGAGTGAGCCCTGGCAACAAGGGTCATAATATACTCGTTTACTTAGAGTTTTATGGACATTTTCCTTCAGGTGAGGCTCTGTGTTAGAGGAAAAGATACAGTGATGAATAATGCCCTGCCCATTTTTTCCATGCTGTTTACAGTCTGTAATTTAGCAGGAGAAACAAATATGCCTATAAATATAATGCCACCTTCTAAATATTCTTCTTAAAGAAGCAAAAATTGAGAGGGAGGGATTTGACCTTGATGCTGAAGGGTGAATAAAAGTTTGTCCTATAAAAGTGAGATAGAAAAACTTTCTAGATAGAAAAATACAAGCTTACAAAGGTAAAGATGCAATGAATAGTGTTACAGTTGATACGCTGTGTTAACTGGAC
>NDGN011456255.1:0-20701 GCA_002564285.1 Tympanoctomys barrerae
CCAATTTGATTTGAAACTGTCTCATTGCTATTTGTCTCTCAATAAAATTATGGAAAAAAAGTACAGAATGGCCATATACCACATTTCCCCACAACACATATAGTTTCTCCTATTACTGGCATGTGGCACTGCTGTGGCATATTTGCTACACTGATGAAACAATGTTAATACATCATTTTTACTAATATCCATAATTTACCTTCACTTTTGGTGTTTTATACTTCTGTAGATTTTGGAAAATGCACAGTCATGTATCCATCACTATAGAACCATCTAGAACAGAGTCTCTCCCTTTCAACTTCCCTTGGCTTCGCCTGTTTGTCCCTGCTTTCTTCTCTTGAACTCCTGGCAACTGCCAGTCCTAATATGGTCTGCATGGTTTTGCTGTTTCAGAATGTCATGTAGTTACTCTCACACAGAATGTAACCTTTTAAGGCTGGTAGTTTCCATTAGAAATACACATTTAATTTTCTCCCATGTCCTTTTGTGGCTTAATGGTTCGTTTTTCATGGTAAAAACAATAGCCCATTGTTTCTACTACATTACTACATATACTAGTTTGCTCATTCTTTCACCTCCTGGAAGAAGCTTGGTTTCTTTCAACTTGGGGCAAGTATTCACACATCTAGTATCAACGTTCATGTACAGTTTATGTGTGAGCAGTGTTTTTCATTCATTTTGGTAAATACAAGAGTGCAATTGTTGAGTCACGTGATAAGAATATGTTTAACTCTCAAAAGTTGCCAGAGTGGCTATAGCAGCTTTTGATTTGCAAAATTTATATGCTATAAAAATTAAAGTGATAAAATTCTGTATTTTCGCAGGTAGATAGCATTTCCAGTGCTTTTCGTTTACTTGCAGAGATCCAGAATTCCCCCATCCGCACCCCAGCCCTGGCAAGCCATAGGAGGTCAGAATGTGCATGTGAGGCCTCTCCCCAACTACCCGGGGGACTGGGGGGTTGGGCAAGCAGGGGTCCCTGGAGTAAGAAGAGAGGGCACTTCTGGGAATACTCAAGGTGAGACTGCCTTGTCCAAACAGCCACTGGGTGTTCTCGGAAGGGCTTTGTACCCAAATCTGGGGGCAGGAAGGCCCGCGGTCCTCTCCAGGGGCAGTAGCACAAAGTCTGGGAAGAGTACAAGCACAGTGGCTTCTTGCTGTCCATCAGCTTTGAATAGCGTGGATTGGTTCTTGCGCTAGCAGGGTAGTCTCTAAATTTCGTCCAGTTCTTTTTCTCTTCCATGAAGTGAGATTGCTAATCTTTCACGTGTCAGCTCTGCTGTGGGGCTTAGTGATGATGACTGAAAGGGTTGGCAGCCTTGGACCCAGAACCTCCTCGGCCAGGGGTATTCAGTAGAGGTACTGGCTTCTCTTACAGCCCTTCTATTTGCCTTTACAATGACTTGATGGGAGGGGAAGGGCGGGAAAACGCCCGGCCAGGTCGGCTCTGAGCCAGCGATGCGTGCTCTCCTAGGCTGCACGAGGGGGCGCTGTGGGGCCACTGTGTGGACCCAGCCTCGGGAGCACAGCGTCCTCCTAGGCGGCTAGACTTGAGCAAACCCCCTCCAGGCCAGGCCTTTCCTCTGGTGGAGAGGAGCGGCGCGCTCCGTGTTCGACATCTCTTCGACTCAAATACATGACATCTTCCTTTCCCATGGCAGCCTCAGGTTACCTTCTCCACCTGCCACGGGTATGAAGAGACAGTCTTTAATCTGGCCTTAGAGGCACAGGGTCTCCCAGGATGGAACAGACGAGAGCACCAGCTGAGAGAGAGGGTGATACTGCTCAAAGCCCTTTTCTGCACTGTTCAATATCGGAAGCCACTTCTGGGCATGCAGACTCCTTTCTACTTTGTGGCCAATCTCTGTACCCTATCTTTTGGGAGGCTTTCTTTTGTCCCAGGTTTGTTTAGAAGGACCAAAGAGCTAGCCCTCTCCCCTGTCTGGCACTTGGCAACCCACCTGTGCTCACAAGCCATGCCATGGTCTTTCAGTGTGGTATGGAGGAAGGAGAGTGTCAGCACCCAATAAATGTGGAGGTGAGCTTAGGCTCCACGCAGCAGGGATCTAAAATCAGAGCCGCTGTGCTGACTTCTCTGAGGTTCACCTGTGCTGTGAGGCACATAATTGCAATGAGTACCAAGTGAGTGTCTTGTGAAAATGTGTGTCCTCAGGAAGGCTCTAAGTACCTGCAGGATGTGGATCCAACTGTAAGATAAATTTCCACAGCCTTGGGTTGGTGTGGGCCTCAAGGGCCAGGACAGCCAGGGGAGGATGGGCGGGACCTCGAGCCAGTTAGGATGATGAGTGGGAGCAGGGGCAGGACTCTCCTGAGCACAGTGATGGCAAAGTGTAGGAGAGGCAGCCTTGACCTATGTGGCTCAAAGCAGAGGACAGAGCCAGCTCTGGAGGTCTTCAGTGCATGGGTGACGGATACTCAGTCTCAATTCTACAAGGGGTAGCCCTTGCACAACACTTGCAGCTGCAGAAGAGCAAAATGGGGCTGGCCTGGAGGGGCTTGTGACAGTCATGTACTCTGCCTGCTCTCCACTGTTACTGCAGAGACGCTGCTACTCTTCCAACTTTCCCTGACTAAGGGACTGGGATTAAGGGTGGAAGTCGGCTCATCTTTCTGTCCCAGGAGGACAGGACTGACTGGGCAGCATACCAGGCAATGTTTGGTGGATCAGCATGCAGGTTCCCATCCACACTGACACCACCAGGTGTCCCCCGGGGCTTCACCTCCCCCCTTCTCAGAGAAGCAGGAACCCAGCCTCAGGGCTGTCTGAGCTGTCTCAAGAGAGAACCTGGGTCATGGTAACCGCAGCAGCCACTGCTCGAACGCACAGGCAGACACACTTGGGGCATGAAATATGTGGTGGACAAGCAGCCAGGCCGTGCCACACAGGGCCATATGCTGTGCCCATGTGCCAGGCTTTATAGCTCCTGTGCCACATACAAGGGGGAAGCAAGTGGCAGCCAGCAGGCTGTCCTCTGTGGGGCAGTAAGACTGGCTTTAGTGGCTCCCTCCATGGTAACCTAGTGCCAATCCTTGGAACTGTCAGCCGAGTGACCTTAGTTGCTGGCCAGAGATCTTTAGTGGTGGACTCTTCTGCAAGAAATGAAAGGGAAACACCTGATGTTGCATTTCTCTGCCTGCAGCTGATATTCTTTCTGCAATGCCAGGATCCACCATGGCCATTAGCTTTGGCACCTGTGGATAAGCTATCCCCTGAATGTAACTAAACCCCAGCAACAGAGAGACCGAAAAGGAGGAGGGCAAGACACTGGGAGACACTGGCCGGGTACATGTAGGTGCTTCCTCTTTTGAGGAAAGCTGAATCTCAGTTTATTTCTGTGCATAGTGATCCATCCTCATACAGAATGAACACAGAATCCAAGACAAGGGGAGACTTAGCTTAGACAGCCTGGCTCAGCAAGCTTTCTGTTCTGCAATCCAAGAGCAACCTCACATGTTCCACAATTTCCCCCCTCCATTTGGTAGCCTTGAACCAGATCCTGAGACAGACCTGAGCCAGAAAGGAAGGTGGGAAGCTCCCTTCTGTGTCTCCAGAACCTCCCCGCCCCCCACTTTGCACGTCAATTTCTCCGCCTGCAGTGTGGAGGCAGCAGTGCATGAGGTATGTCATCGAGTTAGTGGCATGAGGTTTACTGAGTAGATGCCAAGGCATCTGGGCTATGGTAATGCATCAGGTAGTGAAGATGGCATTTTCCTCCCAGTGGGAAAAAGAAGCAATACATTCTTACCCCATACAAATAAAACCTCAGCCCCCAAGCCAAGTGAGTTCATGACATGAAGCCAAAAGCAAACCTGGAGGGCTGAGGCTGAGATGTTGGTGAGGAGGCCTTTGAAGTGAGGGCTCTCCCTCCCTCCATGACTCTGGCAGCTCCCCCAGCCCTGCCTGATGAAAGGGAGGAGAGGCTCTGTTGTGGTTTGACACATGCCCCAGATGTCAGGTTGCAACTCTCTCCACTCTCTGCAGCAATTACCTCTCAGAGGTGGCAGCTGTGTGGAGTGGGAAGGGCCAGGGCTTGGACCCACGGTGTCCAGGTCCCAGTGCCAGCCATGCTATCCCACCAGCGGAGTACCCTTAAGCTGCTCCAGTAAAATGGGAATGATACCAGCACAGGTCTCTTCCTTAGGGTTACCAAGTTGAAGCAATAAAAACACAGCATGCCTAGGTAATTTTTTTTTTTTAATGTACTTAGTATAGGGACTCACTACACAGCTTGGACTCCTAGTGATAGTGACCCTCCTGTTTTCAGCTTCCCCGGTGCTGGGATTACAGGCATGAGCTGCTATGCCTAGTTTCCATGGCCAGCTCAGAGTGCCCAAGGATGGGGCCGGCATGGCATGTGGTGCCAGTAGTCGAACTGCAGTCCCTGAGCTTGCCTAAGCAGGTGCTTAGTCTGCTGAGCTATCTCACTGGCCCTCCTAGATAAATTTGAATTTTAGGTGATCAGTGTTGTCAACATGGTCCCCTGGTAAAGGGTCTTCTGAACTGTAAGTGCCTTAATGTTTCTCAAGAATTCAAATTGAGCAGGGAATCCTTCATTTTATTTGGTACTCCACCCCTTCAGGAGACTTCACAAGGGTCTTCTGGTAAAGGGTCTTCTGAATTGTAAGTGCCTTGAAAGTACAGGTGGGAAGGTGGTCTGGGAAGATGGAGGGCCTTAACTATCATAACCAAAAGGAGTTTTCACTTGACCCTTCTGAATATCCACTCTCTCTTTCATATCTCTGCCCACTTCAGTGAAGTCTCTTCCTTTCTAAAGGGATCCTCTGCTCTTCCAATCCCTGCTTTCCTCTGGCTCTTATGAATCCCCACACTGTCTGACCCCAAAATCCTGAAGAGACCCATTCAAGTCCTTAAAAGCTGCAGAAGGCTTTCTCTGCTCTGCACCCTTCCCAGTCTCATCTCATGCTATTACAACAAAATACCATAGATTGGATGAATTAAGCAACAGAAATTTGTGTCCTCCCAGGAAGTAAGAGATCATGGTTATAGCATGGCCATGTTCTGGTGAAGTCTGTCTTCCTGCTTATTGACAGTCCCTTCTTGCTGTGCCCTCTCATGTCCTTGGTGAGGGCTCATGGAGAGACAGAGAGATATCTCTACCTCTTTTTCTAAGGCCTCTCAGATTAGGGCTTCACTCTATGACCACACTGACATTGTAAGAAGACAGTAACATTGGGGATTAGGACTTCAGCATATAAAGTGGGGGGGATACAATTCAGTTCATGTATGTACCCCCCCCCAGTGTTGTCAACATGACTTGGACTTACTATGACTATGGCTTTGAGGGGAAGTGTGCAGCCAGGTTAGTTATCTGCCCAAGCTGGTGTGCAGCTCTGAAAGACTACTTATCCTGGAACCCGAGTTCTGCTGTGCTGGGCATGGGGTGAGCCTGTTTCAAAAGGGCTTTTGAGAGGAAAATGAAGCAATTCCAATGAAATACCAGACATGGTGCCCACACACACAGGTCCTTGACCACCTGCCCTCTGCCATGCTACGTGGTCCACTGGCGGTCACCAGGTGTTCTGTCTCAGGGTGTGTGGGGATTGCCCTCATGCTGCCTCTCCCGTCTAAGCCCACTGCACTCACATCCTTGGCTATTGGATCTTCCAGCTACTGCCTTCATGGTGCTATCTGCCTTCCCCACCCTAATTCTCACTGAATATACTCTTCTGAGGAGAATTTGCTCACTGTCATTGTTCCTATAATGCAGCAGAGACCTAGACAGACTCACAAGACCAGTCCATTCCTCCTCTCCACAACCAAGCCAGGCCAGGAATTGGGTCCCCTCAGGGAAGCAGGCCAGCACTGAGGCAGAGTTCTTTGCTGCCCCTCCCCTGAGGCCTCTGGCGGGGGGTGGTGACAAGATATACTCCCAATGACCCACTTTTCCAGTGAGGCCTCACCTCCTATGGTGCCCCTCAACTTGGCCCATTCAATTATGAACACACCAGTGGATTTAATCCATGGATGAGAGAAGATCCAGCACGAATGATCCAATCACTCTGCTGAATCAAGTGTGCCCTTACTTCCTTCTCCTACGCCCTGTGTTCTAAAGGTTCTACCACCTCCCCAAAATGTTATCACCTACTGACCAAACCTCAGCATAGTTGCCCTGGAGACCAAACTTTCAACCCTGAGCTTTTGGAGAACATTTCAGATTCAAACCATGCAGTATGATTCTATTTTTGTGAAGTTTTAGAACATGCAAAACAAACTATGTTGCTTCAGGATACATACACAAAAGTTATAAGACTGGATATCAATAAATAAATAAAAGATTGGACATCAAAGCCAGCACCATTGCCAACTCAGAATTGTAGTTTACCTTCATTGAGTGGGTTTCTCCAGGACAGAGTCTTGGTGTGGCTGATTCTTTGCCTCTCAGGCATTGTAGTCTAGACCTAAAGTGTCCTCCAAAGGCTCAGGTGTTAAAGGTTTGGTCAGTAGGTGATAGCATTTGGGGAGGTGGTAGAACCTTTAGAACACAGGGCCTAGTAGAAGGAAGTAAGCCCACACTAAAGGGTGTGCCCTGAAAGGATCTACTCCTCTTCATCACTGTGCTTTTTGGTCACCAGGCTAGCAGTTTCTTCCACCATATGTTACCACCACAGACCCAAAGCAACTGAGCTAAATAATCATGAACTGACACTTCTGAAACTGTAGGCCAAAATGAACCTTTCCTTTTCATAAATTTATTTTCTCAGGTATTTTATCACAGAGACAGAAAGCTGAATATTAAACAGGGGCTGTTTGGCAATGAAGATATATTTGATTCTGATGGCCTGAGACAGGATGGGAGGAAAGAATGATGCTAGAATCTACTCGATGCTGCTGGGCTGCTAAACATCCTGTAATGCACAGGACATCCCTCACCACCCTGCATTACCCTCCTCCCATACCAAGGGGCTATTCTTCCTACAATGGCATATTGGTGATCTTAAGGCAACTCGTCTAGGAGAAAGAGGGAGGTGTTCGTATGGAGCTTCAAGGACCCTCTCCAGTGTGGTCACTTTACCTATATCCTTTAAACTGTACATCAAAATTTTATCATACATTTCCAAAACTTATTAGAGAGAACATTGTTCTCTTTCACCAGAGCAGACCATGAGATGAGGTCAGCCACAGCACCCACGGGTTAAGGACAGCTCAGGACCAGTGCTGGGACACCCCTCAGGAGCATGTCAAACATCAAAGTCTATTTTCCAGTTTCCTCTCTCCCCTTATTTATTTATTTATTTATTTGGTCAGATAAGAGAAAACACGCACTATTTAACTTTCTGAGTATGGCTAGTTTCACTTACCATAATGGTTTCTAGCCCCATCTGTTTTCCCTGCATTCTCCCTGATGGTTGCGTCCACAGGGGGGTTGCTCTGCGGGCTCCCTGTGAGGACCTTGTTTCACTGGCTGAGCCTTGACACCAGTGCGACCTAGTCCTCCTGCAGCACCAGTCCTGGGGCCACTTTGCCTTTCCCAGGCATCTCTGGCTGAGTCTGTGTGATCACATGGGGAGTGCAGGCCTCACCCCTATGTGATGGATAAAGAATAGAGGCATGGACAGGTATATCCACTGAGACAGAAAATATCTTTCTGATGGACAGTTTCATAAAAATCATCATGAACCAAGAACTGCAGAGCTGAAAGGCCATTAGGAATGTGGAAACATGGCAGAGGAATTTCAGAAAGAACTCTTAATGTTCAATCATAAGAAAGCAGTCCAACATTTAAAATCAAACAAGGTGATCCAAGCAGACACTTGAAAGAAAATATAGGAGCAGCAATTGAACACATGGAAAGATGCTCAGCATCAGTGTTTGCCCCTGGCACCATGGCAACCAAGATGAGAGTATGGGGTCCTAAAGACATGGACACTCTGGACTTCTGAGGGGCTGCTACATCAGAGCAGGTGATAGAGCTGACTCTGGAGGTGCACAAGACTAGCAGCTGCTGCCACAGGCAGCAGTCAGAATCAGGAAGCAGTAATGAAGGAAACTGACCCTTTCCTCCAGCCTCACAGGCTCTGTCTACCACCCCTTCTTGATGGAACCTGTGTTAGCTGATACATTGGGTCAACTTGGCTGAATAAGCTCTGGCAGTTTGAGGCCCATGGGCCCAGCCCTGCCCCACTTCTGTGGATAAGTCCCAGTCTTTGGAGGAGCTTGATCTCCACAGCTGTGCCACTTTGGGGGAGCTATGATCTCTGCAATCAGTGTAGGAGAGGCTTGATGGACACCGCAGCTACTGCTCCTCCTCTGCTCTTCCTTGTTTTCTGCCGCATGAACTGCTGTCATTTGCCTTGGAGCCCATGGAATATGGACTGAACCCTCCAGTAACTGTGAGCTAAGTAAACCTCTCCTTTCTTCATTTTGTGTGTCGGGTATTTGTCCCAGCAACAAGTAAAAAAGTAACTAAGACAAGAGCCCAACAGCCCAGGTGTAATGTACCCTAGCAGGATGTAAATGTGGTTTGTAGAGTCTCAGAACATGCTAGTAATGTATAATAGAATAGATTTTGAATGGAGAGAAAAGGGCTTAATAACAAGCACCACAGACATGGCCATTTGTCCAGGAACTCCAGCTACTAAGTGATGGATTTTCATCCAGGAGTGCATGTCTTAGAACGGGCTGAGAGGGAACACCTGTCCCATAGGAGCCTCACAGGCCAGGCCGGAGCCTAAGGTATCTGGGGCTTAGGGAAGTGAGCAAGCAAGGACAAAGGTCTGGGCAGGAGGCACTTTGACAGTGCCAGAAAGCAAACATGGGTCCTTGTTATGGTTTGTCTAGTTGTCCCCCCAAAGCCTCATGCAGTTGTGGGAGTCATGTTTTCTGCCTCATGAACTGCTGTCGTTTGCCTTGGAGCCTGTGGAATATGGACTGAACCCTCCAGTAACTGTGAGCTAAATAAACCTTTCTTTCCTTCATTTTGAGTGTCAGGTATTTGTCCCGGCGATGAGAGAAGAGTAACTGAGACAATCCTAAAACAGACCCAGGGCTGTCAGGAAAGCCACACAAGAGGAGGTATAGGTGCACCTGAATGGGCAGGAGCCAGGAGTCTCCCCCCATTTCCTGTGCCCCTCCTCTTGCAGCCTCCGTCTGGGTGTGCAGCTGCTGAGCCATTTTCCTGAGCCAGCCTCCTACTCTGCATTCCCAGGCCCTGATGATCCCCTCTCCTCTCTGAGCCATGATCTGCATACCAATTAGGGGCACTTGTTTGAGCTCAAAGAGCTGGGGTTCAAATCTGGATCCTGCCACAGGCCAGCTATAAGAAGCTAGGCAGGGCTAGGAAGATAGCTCAGTGATCTAAGTACCTGCCTGGCAAGAGTTCGATCCCTGGTACCACATGCCCCAGAACTGGTTCTGGGAGCAACCCCCTGGCCACGAAAACCAGGCGTGGTGGCACATGCCTATAATCTCAGCGCTGGAGAGTCTGAGACAGAAGATCACTACAAGTCCAAGCTGCATAGTGAAATCCTGTATCCAATAAATTAAAAAAAAAATGTCAGGCAAAGTTCTTTGTATCTCATGTTTGCCATCCCAGGCTAACACTGGCACAGCCAGCCCTAGAGTCTTGTTAGGACTGGATGGAGGCCGAGATGGAGAGCGGCAGCCATAGAGCTGCAAGTAGAGTTAGCTTTGGATTTACCTTTTGGGTCCCCACTACCTTGTGGAGACCCAAGCATCTGGGTTTCCCACTTCCCAGCATTCCCTCATCTATGACCTCACTCCTCTTAGTCATGGCACCAGGCTCTGACTGTTTGGCCCAGGTCAAGCTGCTACGACCTGGCTTTGGAATGAGGTGTCGCTGACCCTATCACAGACACATTCACCACTGAGCCCACAGGGGGCCCCTGCTCACCCACAGCTCATGTACAGACACCTGGCCCGTGGCCAGCAGGCCTGTCTGCTCCAGCATCCAAAGCTGCTGCCTCCTCCACTTTCATCAGGACAGGGAGGTGCTCAGAGGTGGTTCGGGACCATCTCTGTGATCCATTTTGACAGCCTTACTCAAGCATATGCTTTAATTCCTAATGAGAAAGGGTCTTTTGTAAGTGGAAAGAGAACCCACAACAGGCTTCAAAGAGCTTTCTGGACAAATTAGGGTACAAAAGGAAGACCTCCAGCTCTGTACCATTCTGCTGCCCCAGGGTACCAGTTCAATGCCACCTAAGAAACAGAGCTCTCGGCCTGTCCTAAAATCCAAGCAGGTGACAGTTGGATTGAACCCAGTTTCAATTCTGCTGCATTCCACCTCCTGAAACCTTTTCCAGGGTGACCTTGTGTGCCGACTCCTGCTGAGGCCCTGAACTGGGGTGGGGGTGGGGTCCTGCCTCAGAAACTGCCTTCAGCAGACCCCTGCATTCCTTCCAGAAGGAGCTAGATAATTTGTAACTGATTCACCTGGAAAAACTTAATGAGATTTCAACTCTGTACTTAATGAAAAATAAACGATATCCAGCCAGGAAGACTTAGAGAATAGATGGAACATCCCCGACAAACAAAGATTGCATCCTTTTATTCTCCTTTTGTTATTAGTCTCCCCCCCCCATTCCAGTTGATACAAAGATGTCATCTAGTTGCAACTGCCACCCTGGGGTCACAGTTCTCTGGCTGACAGCAAGGTCTGTCTTCATCTCTCAGAGAAAGACTATGCCTCCAGCAAGGTAGAGGAGGAGGCTCGCGGGGCTGGTGTGTCCTTCTGTGTTTAATTTTCCCATAAGTCAGTTCTGATTATGGGGACGGCCTCATGTTTCATGTATTCAGAGCTGAGCTCTGCAGAGCACCTTGGTGGGGTAGGGGAGCCCCCTGGCTGGCAGGCAGGGGCAGAGGGGTGGCTGTTCACCAGGTCACCCCCAGCACACACGTCTGCTACCTATCAGGTCTCTTGGGAGGAACGACCCACTGGATGCTGAGCTCATGTGACAGCTTCCCCCTAATGAGGCCCAGTGCTGCACCCAAGCCCCCATGGGAGACTGGGTGGAAGGGAGCCCTGAGCCAATCTGGAGAAACATGCCCAAGGCAAAAAAGGCATCTTCTTCTAGGTCTGCTTTGCCCAGTGAAATGGTAGGCCCCAGGCACTCCTGACAAACAGATGCCTTCACAGTGTCATTTGCCAATCAGAACCATTGTTCTCCAATCCCTCCAGGTAACATTGGGAACCTTAAAATATTTACTAGTTGCAATGGCAATTCCCTGCTGATGGCATTAGATAGGTGTGAAGGGAGAGGAGCTTAGATGTCACCTCCAAGAACTATATCCTCCCACTAGATAGGACAGGGGCCCAGGGAACAAGGCTTGTCAGTGTGCTCCGTGGAGAGGGCCCATTCTGTGCATAGGGAAAAATTTCTAAAAGCATAACTTACGCATCTGCTGGAGATGCCCCACAGCATTTCACACTACTTGAAACAAAACTCCAGAGTCCTCACCAACATCCCTAGTTCTTGTCAGCCTCCGACCAGGGTGCTACCTTTTATCCCATGTCTGTTCCCTGGTGTTCCTCTCCCTGGATCTTTGCAAGGCCACCCATCTCTCCTCTGAAGTCTTGGCCCAGAAAGCCCCTTCTCAAACCCTTCAATATGAAAGAGGCCATATTTCCAGGTACTCCTGATGGGGTACCTCATCACCATGCCCCTCTTAGCCCTTCCTGATACCTTTGTCATGTACTGATTGATTAATTGTGTTAGCTCATTCCCATTGTGAGGACACAGTACCCAACAACCACAATTTAAGAGGTTTCTTTTGGCTCAGAATTTCAGTCCATGGTGGATTAGCTCCAAGGCAGAAATAGGATGGCAGAGGGGATTGTGGAGGAAAAGGCGCTCATGTCATGGGGCTGTCCTAAAATCCATATCATGGCGATTTGGGAGGAAAGACAAGGGAGGAACTGGGGAGGCAGATGTAACCATCCAGGGCATTCCCCAAGGGACCCGACTCAAACCAGGCCCTGCCTCCTGATAGCACACTCCATCACTGAGCTCAGTGGCAGATGAAAACCCATGCTCAAGTCACCTTTCACAAATCCCACCACTGAACACACAAGGCTTTTTTTTTTTTGAGGGGGGCATTCTAGAGCCAAGCCATAAAAAAATGGATTACTATGAGAACGGAGCTCCATAAGAGCAGGGACCTTGCCCATCCTGTTCTCCACTGGACCCTAGAATGCCAGGATGTCTGACAAGCCTAATAGAGGAGACTTGTTGAATATTTATTCAACATGTAGTAGAAGAGACTCTACACACAGCAGCATGAGTGGTCCCAGCAGCTCACCTCGGTAGCCAGCCTATGACCTCCATCCCACCATCTGCCACCATCTGGGCACAAACCTCAGTTCTCTTTTTTAAAGGAAATAATAGGATTATTGGGAGGATTCAACGGAGACTGTAGTGAGGATTAAGTGTGAGATACAACAAGTGCTCTACAGCTTGTAGCTTCTCCCTCCATCATGACTACTACCATCATACCTCTGCCGCCATACTCAGCTGGGCATTATCACTGCCACCACCAACACTGTCTACACTGAAACTCAGCAACAACCCACCTCAAACATTCTCATTTCTGGCAGAGCAAGCTTCTGGGCCTGGTTCCCATTCTTGGCTTCTTGTTGGCACCATCAGCAGACACTGTTGTTTTCCTGACATAAGGTCATTGTACTCTTTCTTCTGCCTAATAGAACTCTGATCATATGATTATTGATGCCTTGATTTTAGGGAGGCTGGGAGCAGAGGTTGGTTTGGGAAGGGCACACATGAATCAGACCCAGTTAAACTTCTGAGAGAAATCTCCCGCCCAATAAGTACAGGCACATAACCCTGATTTTAACACAGTTGTACAAGAATGGATTATCTGGAGTTGTGAAAGCCGTGGAGACTAAAATGCTGGCATGCTGAGGATAAGAAACAGACAGTAGGTGCCAGGAATACAGCTCAGCAGCATGACACCTGCCTGGCAAGCATGAAGTCTTGACTTTGATTCCCAGGTTTAAAACAAAAACAAAAAATAGCAACAGACAGTTGTGCTATCATTTCTCTCTGGGCTCCGGCACTGTGTCGCCTTGGCCCACCCTGCCCTCAGCGAGGCTGCACACCCACTGCATGTGCCACCTGGCTTCCGATAGCCTCCCTGTTCTGTGGTGACCCTACCATCTTCCCCAAATCCCCATGTAGCTGGACCTCCACCTCCCCCATCTCCCAGTGGGAGCTCATAATGACGGCAGCTCCTGTAGAGAAGCTCGGAGAGAACACCCCCCCATCCAGTCTCCTCATGCGACCATGGCTGACGCTGCCTTGCACGCAGTGGCACCATGTTGGCTGTGGTGCTTCACCCAGAAAGACCAGCCAACCTCCATGGAAGTGGCTGGAGCATCTCCCCTGAACTGCAAACGCCTTCCAACTCATCTGCATTTCCTGTCCTGGGCTTCATGGTGGAGAAGCCAGACAACACAAGTGCCTCCCTGCTTCCTCCTGGCTTCCCCCTTTCCCAGTGCAAAGCAGGGTTTTCTTGCCTATGCAGCCTGCTGGGATCCTCTAGGCACTTCTTCAGCTCTACTGGCCTCCTTCTCCTCTGGAGCACTAACCTTGTGGCTTTGCCCCAGCCACAATCCCTCAGGCAGGATTTCAGAAAACAAAGCCAGGTTGCTCAAGTGGAAATATACGCTGAGGGCACTTAAAGATAGCATCCCACTGTGGTGTTTCTCAACAGTTTAATAAACATGAGACCCAAGACTCGTTTGAATAAGTTTTGTAGAAAATTCTGAGAAAAAATTTTAAGGTGTTTCTGATGGCTAAATACAAGTTCTAACGAGTTAGAAGGAGCTGATAGAGCCGAGTTTATTCTTCTTGATATAAATAAAATGATCCCATCGTGATTTAAAAAAAAAAAAAGATAGCATCCCATCCAGATTCCTATCATCTCAAGCTACTGGAGTACAGAACACCCTGTCTTGATCCACACTTCCATATGCACCAGTCTGCTACTAACCGCTCTGGGCCAGTCTCTTCATTCATAACATAAGGACCACTATCTGCCCACTACAAAGGTCTGAAAGGATTATACACGTGCATACTATTAATACACTTAGCATATAGTAAGCGCTCCATTAATGACAGTTATTACTCTGCCCCTTTAAACCTCATCTGTTAAGGCAGGTCCTGCTTTTCTAAGAAACTTGCCTTGTTCCCTGCAGGCCCATACAGGCCTGTGCTGGGGGTCCTTGTGGCCATTACCAGGCACATCACAGAGGAGTACGGCCTCTTTGGTGAGGCCTCAACCATCCTAGGGCTTCCAGCTTCTTGGAGTCTTATGTGGACTCTAGTGCTGTAACTTCTCTTGTCCCTGTGGGGACAGTAGGGAGTGCTGGGAACACTCAGCCCCTCCTCTCCTCCATACCTGTTCACTCTAAGTCCTTCCAACTTACCGCCATGCTTTTGCTCCCACTTCTCCATCCCAGCCACCGCTCTACATGTGCACAATCACATTCACGTGTGCTTTCACACCCATGTATGTGACCTTGGGCTCACTTGTACGCAGCCTGATCCTGCAAAAGCCACACCCTAAGTTGCCAGCATACAAGAATAGCTCATACACAGGCGTAGGAGGCACTAGGTAGTGCAGCGCTGGCTGGGCCCATCACAGCTGGGCAGCAAGGGTGTGCAAGAAGAACAGGGATGATCTCTAGGCAGGAGAAAGAGGAGCTAACTGATGTGGTGCGGCCTGTGGAGAGAAGCGCGCTGGGACTGGAAACACCAGGCTCTGGTCACCACTCTGCCATTTCCTCACTGTGTGACCGCTAGCAAGTTACTTAACCTCCCAGGGCCTCATCTGAAAAACTGAAGACAATAGAACTCACCTTTCAGCAACGTTGATCCAGAAAATGTACATAAAATGCATGGCCACTGTCAGGCTCTCCGAGACTCGGGAATAAAGCAAGGCCAGAGGAGCCATGGAGAGGTGTGGAGGGACAGCGACACCAAACTGGTCCCACGGATCAGAGAGTTGATGGAAACCAGTTCGCTTGGGAAGTGGACTTTGCATGGGCACAGTCACGTCTGGCTAAAGCTTTCTTGTGTAGCACGGAGAGCACTCTAAGACGAAACACTGAGCCTGCAGTGGATCCTGCTGAAACTCTCACACATCTCTGACCCTCAGCATCTGGGAACCTCTGGGGTACAAGCACTGGTCTGCACAGTAGGAAGCTTAGGCGCAGGCCCCAAGTCAGAGTTCTGTTGAACTCAGTACCACCCCAGATTTCAGTGGCATGTGGAAGAACAGGAGCTCTGGAGCCTACACCCCAGCCTTGACCACAGGTCCCCACATCCTGGCCACATGACATTAGACAGGGCAAGCTGCCCTTCCAGCCGCCTGATGAAATGGACCTAGCACTGTCCTGGTAAACAGCAGGTACCCAGCAATGATTGGCAATGAACAAAATTTCAATGCCAGCTGCCTCCCAGTTCTGTTTCCTGCCTGAGTTTTTAACTCCCCTCTCTGAAGATCCGGACCACATGGTCACTGTCCGGGATGTTCCTCCCTGAAATGTGAGTGCTGGTGCTCCTCTCCTCTCCAGAAGAATTCAAAGGGCCCTGGAAACTTGTTTATTAGGAAAGACTGTGGGAGTCTGTCCTGCCTAGTGGAGGTGGTGACCTCTCCCATCCTTCCCTGCATTTTTCTCTCCAGCGACATCTTTTCATGTTCCCTGGCCCACTTGGGTGACTCACGGATCTGTAAATTCTGACCACAGAAAGCTTGGCAAAGTGTGTTAGGTGTTTATTGGAAGGGGAAGGAGGCAAATGATCAAAACGTTGGCCATGGCTCTAGTCTCTGAAATTTGCAAGAACAAGTTTTAAAGTCTCCATTTGAAGCATCTAAACAGATTAACGGAGCACTCCTTTTTTCTTTTCCCCTCAAAGCCATAAGAAGAATAAGACTATCACACTCTTCAGTTACAGTGAGATATTTGTATGGTGCCAGAGAGGTGCGTGGACACTGACGAATGCAGTTCAGTTCTGGGCTGCCCCACAGTACAGACAGCACGGCCCATACCGGCTCCTGGGCTGCAGGTTTCTGCACACCCCACAGAGCTGTGTGACCACCTTGGTCTCCTGTGCATGCTTTCCCCCACGGCCCACAACTCCATTTCAGTCACCATAGGAAGCTGGATGCCACTCTGTATGAGGCACCGGGCACTGGTGACAAAACACGAGTCAGACACTGCTCCTGACTATACGCTTAGTGAGGTGGAAGGGGAATGGTGGAAGGCACCAAGGTCATTCTAACAGTGAAGAAGCCTCCAGAAGGACAGAGAAGGAGAAATCCTTTCTCATGTGCACACACCCCTTTCTTCTCCAAGACCCAGCTTATGTTCCCTTTCTTGGAGAAATGTCCCCTCTGGGAAGTGTCACTCAGTGTCTATATCGTACCTCGGATGCTACCTCCTGTGCCTATCCCACAACAAAGCCTGTCCCATACATTATGTATCTGTCCAGTGGTCTAGATGGGGATTTTGGAGAACTGACATTTCTTGTCTTCCGGGTCCAGGTGTCCAGCTCCTGCCCTGCAGCGTGGCAAGTGCAATAGTGTTCTCTGGTTTATGAACTGAGCACCGCTGTGATCAGCAGAGGAGAACGAAAGCATCCAGGCAGCGCTGCCAGAGCACTGGGAATGAACGCCACACCTAGACCCTGCCTACAGGGCCCTGTTGCCTCCTGCATCTGAGCCCTGAAGAGGTCTGGGTGGGATTAACCCCTGTATCCCAGCCTCATTCCAGCAGCCGTGGTTTGGTGGTGGTGGGGGGGGGGGCTGTTCAATCAAGAAGTATGCTTTGAAATGAAAACGCTTCCCTCTCTGATCTGCCTGGCTCCGCAGTGCTCCCAGCCTTCTTAGTATGCATGTATTCAGCCCCCAGTTCAAGATGTACCCTCAGCATCTTCTCCACCCTGACAGGCTGAGCTGCACTCCTTCGCTTCTCCCCCCTCCAGTCCTCTCCAAAGACAAATTGCTTACATCTGTCAAGGCTTTTCTGATTAATAGAGGAATACGCCATGGGATGTCATCAGGGGTTCAGAGGGTTTTGATCAAAGGGGAAGGGGGCGCCAGGCCACACAGCCCCACTAGTTCATTTATCAGGTCAGCTCGCCACCTTTCCCCCTAGTGTCCCCGACAAAGCCCTCCCCATGAGCCCACCATCAGCTCACATGGTCCCAGGCAGGGGAGCAGAGAGGAGACAGGGCCCCAGGAAGGGATCACAAGAAATAAGGACAGAAGAAGAAGAGCGGAGGGCACAGCCTGGGTTCTCTTCACCCTGGACAGCCACTGAGATGAATGTCTACGAAGCAATTCCTCCCAAGCATGGAACAGGAGGAAGCGAGGGAGGAAGGAGAGAGGGAGGGAGGATAGCAGGGAGGAGCTGATGAATGAATGATAAAACCATAGACCGAATGAGAGAGTGAGGAATCTAAGAGAAATATGCGAACAAAGGGAGCTGAGTGTGGTGGTGCATACCTGCGGTCCTTGCTGCTCTGGCGGCGGAGAAGGCGGGAGGATTGTGTGTTTGATGGTGGCCCAAGCAACCCAACAAGACCCTGACTGAACATAAAAAATTGAAAAAGGTGCACTTCAGTGGGGGAACATTTTGGCCATCATGTGTCAAGGCCTGGTTCAATCCTTAGTACTGCCACCACACCACCCCTAAATAAATAAATAGATAGATAGATAGATAGAGGAGAGCAAAAATAAATGAATTAATGAAATAGCAAATGTCTTAAAGGGGGAATTAATTAATGATTCGCAGCAGGCTTGGAAGATTTGGGTTTCACATTACAGGCCTGTCTTGCACACTCTTCCCTGCATCCTGCTATGGGTCAGTGCCAACAGAGACCATCTCAGAAGCAACTCTAGGGCAACACTCGGGCTGTGGGACCTCGGCCCACCCTCCGCCTTCCCTGGCAGCCCTTTGGCATGACCTGGTGCGCTGGACAAAGTTGTGGCTGGGCCAGGCAGCGCAAGGATGGGGCTGCCTCTCCTGCTCAGCCTGTCTCCTGCAAACCAGGTCCCCGAGGAGCCACTGTTGTTTGTCACAGGCTCTGTGTGTCCTCAGGCTGTAAGACCACTGTCCCTGGAAAAGCACCCGGTGAGGACTCTGCTGCAGTAGGAACTCCAGAGAGCTGCGCAGGGGCCGCCTTGGAGGCTGCTAATGAGACTCTGTGATTTAGATCAGCCTAATTTAATGACACGGCTGGATGGCTGGAGGGAAGCTCCCTGCTACAATTTTTTTCTTTCAACTCACTCAACAATTATTTCCCTCAAGTTGGTTGCAGATGCAGGCTGCCCAGGAATTCTAATCCGTTCCTTACTGAGCAGCAAGAAGGCCAGGGAGACGCTGGCCACATCCACACACACAGCACCCAGGCAGGGGGCTGCAGGGTGGGCAGTACTATGCGTGCTCTGTGCCATAACTCCGGACCTGCAAGAACAACCACCATGAATCCTGCTGGGCCAGGCTTGCTGTCCCGGGGCCTAGCAGGCAGAAGGCTCCAAGGAGGCATGGTATCTGTCTCTACCCCAGCTCTCAGCTCAGGGGGAGCATCCCCACAAAGACATACAACACTCAGAGGCACGCACAGTCACAAATGCACATGTGGACACATCTGGGATGGGACTCACACGGACACACATACCCCTAGATATAACCCACAGGCCCAAACCGCAGGGAGACCGAAAGACGCACGTGCTCACCCACCCTCACACCCCATGGTCCCGGCCTGGAATCCAGTTCAGCTCAGTCCAACACCAATGCCTGAAGTCCTGGCTGATGCAAGTTTTCAAATACCAACCAGAGACACCCATGCCCAGGACAGAGGGTCACAGAGGCACACAGTTCATTCAGTTACTGTCCAAGGGACACTCCTGTATAGGTCTATAGTGGGCACAGATGGGCACATGGGGACCCATCAGACCGAGGACCTGTCCTTTCCTCTCAGCTTTAATGACAAAGATAAAGAAACATCCCTCCTGGTCATTTCAACTGTCTGCTCTGGGCTGGGTCCTGGGAGACACATGCTGTGGCCTCTGGGAACTGGGGAGGCAGCCAGGCAAGCAGACTAAGCACTGCCACATTCCAGTGCTATGACAGGGGGCTGTGGGATCCTGAGGAGCCTGTGGATTCCTGGAGGGCTTCCTGGAGAAGGGGAAGGACTCAGCAAAAAGGCGAAGTGGGCACTTTAGATGCAAAGAGGTGCCCAGGCATAGACCCCAGGATAGCGGGGATAAGCTATACTCAGAGAAAGGCAGGGAATGCAGCAGGGCTGGGCAATAAGCAGCAGCCAGAGGGCATCTGAGGGAAGTCAGATCCCCACCCTACTGCTCCAGCAAAGTGGTGTCAACATACAGCCCTGACACTGCTGAGCTTTGTCTTTCTGTCACGTGTCCCCTCCGTGTGGGCAGGTGGTTCAGGATTGCCCAGGACTGGCTAACCACACAGCCAGGGCTCTGACCTCCCCACACTGCTGGCTTTCTGTCCCTCCAGTTGAAGGAAGACCATGGGGACACAGACAACATCTCACTGCTGTCTGAGCGCCACGGGCCCCATACTCTGTCAGAGCCCAGAGCCTCACCTGGGATGGGGTTTGTGAGGCCTTGCCCTTGACTGCATTTGTTTTGGGCAGACGCAGTGGGCTTTGCAGTGACTCAGTGCTTGGAGATACCTGCTGCTTCCGTGCCAAGAAAACCCAGGTAACTCCTCACACAGTCCTTTCCCAGGATGTGACCCCAAGGGCAGGCCTGTGCCCTGCAGTGTCACCTGCTCCACATTCCTGCCCATCCTCTGTCCCTCCCCAGCTAACTCTCATACTTCCTGACCAAGCCGAAGGGTCACCTCTTCCAAGATGAAAAGAAGGCCTCCTGGTCCTTTCCTTTCCTTTTTCCTTTTTCCTGTCCTGTTCTGTTCCCCCCTCCCCTCTTTACCCCTCCTTATTTTTCCTTTTTTGCTTGTTTGTGGTGTGATTGAATCTGGCATTGAACTATATCCCCAGCCCTATTTCATCTTTTTATTTTGAGACAGTGTCTTGCTAAGTGGATAAGTTGCCAAGGCCAGCTCCCTTGTGAGCCTCCTGCCTCAGCCTCTGAGTGCTGGGATTACAGGTGTGTGCCAACACACACCACTTCAAGAAGGCTTTAGGAGCCTCTCCTGCTCCCCCCCCCCCATGTAGACACACTTCCTCCAAGCTTCGCTAGGTGGCAGCCTTCTCAAGCAACATAATGATGGGCTGTTCACTTAGAATTTGCCCCATGACACCGTGTGCAATAGCTATCTACTGATGCATAACAAATTATCCCCACATTTAGTAATTTTAAGCAATAACAGTGACTTTTTATGTCCAAGGTTTCTAGAGTTTAAGAATGTAGTGCAGTAGAAACACTATATCCACAATGCCTGGGCCTTGGTTAATGTCCAGAGCCATCCAATGAGTCACAATGTGCAGTGACTCACACACACTGCCCATCGACTCTGTCCCTCCACATGGTCTGGGCTTGCTCCCAGCATGGTAGTTAGGTTGAGAGAGAGAGATGGCATCCACGTCATTTTTATGATCTAAAATCAGAACTTTTACCTGTCTTCTACTGTGTTGGCCAAGGTAGCCACACATACATGCCCATCCAGATTCAAGGGGAGTC
>NDGN011456256.1:2305-14322 GCA_002564285.1 Tympanoctomys barrerae
CTCTTCTCTTCTCTTCTCTTCTCTTCTTTCTCTTCATCTTTCCTTCTTTTCTTTAATTTGGTACTAGGGATGCAATTCAGAATCTTGGGTTTGCCAGGCAGGCACAGTCCCACTATGTTATATCTCTGGCCCAATTGCTGCTTTTAATAGCATTGTTGAGAAAGATCAATTAGGAAGTTGAAATAAACCTTCCAGACCTTTTTAGGTTTTGTTAAATTGATCAAAATATGCAGTGTTTTAATTTTATGGGAATAATTTTATATTATTTGAAATGACAGTTTTGAAAAATATATTCTATTACAGCAGTTCTTACTTTCAGAGGAACATTTATTGAATTTTCCACATAAGATTATATATGAGTCTTAAAAATACTGAACTCAGAAGAGAACTCTAGAAACCAGATTAAGTAGTTAGATGTATTCTGGCGCACATAAACATATGTTCTCCCCCCCGCTCATCGATATAACAGTGGAGACAATTCTTTTCTTAAAATAGGCAGGTGACAATTAAGAAACATTAATTATTGAAAAACGAACAAACAAACTACAGCTTCAAGTGAGTGAAAATCTTTACCTATTTTGCCTGGGATTGCTCCTTTCCTTACCCAGTTACTCTCTTAATTAGTAAAATCTTTACTTTCTCAGGACAGGGGTGGTTGCAAAAGTGGAGGTTATGGTTTGAATTTTGTGTAGAATTTGGAAGCACAGGGTTTTTCAGTAAAAAGTGATAGTGTTGGAGGAAACAAATGGAAAATAATCGTAGCTTCCTTAGCCTTGGATTTTGATTTGGGTTGAGGTGACTCTTGGAGCAGAATTTCACCAGGAAAGTCCAGAGACAAGAATCACATAGACTAGGCAGAAAAAAACTGATAAGGCAACACACACTACTATCTGGAGCCTGTGCATGCAGGAGAGCTAAGGGCAAGCACATGCAAAAAGAGATTTGGGAGTCAACTGTTGTTCAAGCACAGCCACCAACTCACACACAGATTCATCAGAAGAATGATTTTGAGATTTGGGACACAGCTTTGAATATCTGTAGAGACAGGAATGCTCCCTTGGAAACAAGGAATAAAAATTTAAAAAGACTAGAAAAGTGATAAGACAGAGGAGAGTTTGCACACTGTGGAGGGCACAGTGTGTGCAGTTTAGTTAAGTCACTTTGAAAGAAAATGCACATGAAACAATTAAGAATTGAGTATCTATAATTTTCTAAATCTGAGTTGGTTAGGGTTCTCTAGAGAAATAGAATGCCTGACTGTCTGTCTGTCTGTCTGTCTGTCTGTCTGTCTGTCTGTCTAGAGCCAGAGCTCAGTCTTAGAACCTGGAAACCAGAAACAATGGACCAATAGGATTCAAGGATGCCAGCACTGGTCTGAAGCAGAGTCCTACAAGCCAGCTGGAGAGTTGCTGGAGGGTGCATGTGCTTAAAGGACAAAGAAGCTAATGCCAACAGGCAATGGCAGCAATGAGGGATGCCTCTGCCCAAGCAGAGTGGAGCATTTTCAGATTCAAACAGATTTCTGTTTTCCTCCTTTATTCCATCTGGGCTGCAAACCCATTGGACGGTGCCACAGGTAATCCCTACAGGCTTGGCTTCCTGCTCTGCATGCTAAAGCTTCCTGAAAACACCCCACGGAGCCTCAGAAGGTGAGCACTACTAATCTTCTAGGTGTTTTTTAATTAGGGCAAATCGGCACGTATGTCTAATGGTCAGTACTTCCAGACTATCTGTTGGAATAATATGGTAATCCAAAGATATAAAATGTATGATCTGTGTTCAAAATGACAGAGAATAAAAGAAAAAGAATAAAGTGAGTCGTTCAATAGAATCCAAATCTGATTGGGATGTCGAAGTCAGCAGATGTAAGAACAATTTGTATAAATAGCCAATACATTTAAAAGAAAATATTTTTAAAAGGAAGTAAAATATAATGAAAGCAACAAATCAATAGAGAACTCAATGGGGAAACAAAATCTATAAAAAAGCCAAATGGAAAGTCATGGGTTGCTAAATATAGTAAACAGTCAAATAATACACTAGACAGTCTTAACAGCAACTGAGACGGAAGAAGAAATGGTTAAACTAAAAATACATAACACATAGATTAAGAAACAAAAACTATTTTTTCATAGTAGATATGCTCTCTATGAAGTACTAAAACAGATTTTTAAAGCTGAAGTGATATAATAACATGAATCCTCAATAAAGAATAAAGAACCACGAAAATGGAAATTATGTGGGTAATATAAAAGACAGCATGAATATGCATTTTCCCTTCATTTATTTAAAAATATTATTGCTTTTATTATTATTGATAATACTTCTAATGTTAGAATCTGAGTAATCAGGTGCTAATATAGAAAATCAGTCCAACTCTCCAGTTATCATATGTGTGGGCCATCTTTTATATAATTTTCTTTTAAATCTCTGTATATTTTAATTTAAAGTATTTTTGCACTTCGCATATAGTTAGGCCATTTTTGAACAAGAAACCCACTCTGAAAAAACTTGCCTATTTACTCAGTTATTATTTAATTTAATAACTACAATGGTTGGGTTTATATTTGCCATTCTAATTGTCAAATCTCACATGTCTTTTTTCTTTTTCTTCTTTACTCCCTTTTGTGCAGCATATTTTACTGTAATATTTAAAGTCTTTATTTGTCCTTTACACTATCATTGAGTTATGAATGATTTCTTTAAAGACTATAATATACATTTTTAACTTATCACAATCTACTTTAATACTTACTGAATTCTGACAAAATACAGCATGTCTTTATAATTTAGCTCATTTTTCTTCCTTCTTTGTGTTACTATTACCATGCACATTATTCTGTATGTGTTGCAAACTCAATTATTCTATGGTTATAATTTTCTATTATACACTATAAAGAAATATAACTATTTAGACAACAATCTTACCATTTCTTTTCAAAGGTACAGGTTCAATGCTTATGACAAGGAATTTTACCCCCGTGCCAAAAAAGAAAAAGGAAATACACACACACACACACACACACACACATGTGCATGAATGCTTTTAGTGACATTACTTATAATAACCAAACAAAACAGCCCACCTATTCATGAGCTACAAAATAAGCAAAAAGTGATATTCGATGTAGAATACAATGGAGTACATAATGGAATGCTCAACACTTTAAAGTAATGTAATTGTGCAGCATACAACTGGCTGAATTTAAGTGACAAGTTAATTATGCTCAGTGAAAGAAGCAGGATGAAAAATATTAAATATCATAATACTCAAGTCTATGTCAGTGAAATTTCTGAAAAAAATTAACTATACAGACAGAAAACAAATTAGTGATTCCAGAGACCTTGGGGATGGAGAATGTATTGACCTTGGACATATGGGAAGATTTTGGGTAATGCAATGCCTAAAACTGAATTATGGTGTTGATGATTTGAAATACTGGATGAATTTATCAAGAGAGTTGTTGGAATATATACTTAAAATGGATAGATTTTACACCTTCAAAATTATTGCTAAAAAAAGAAAAAAGTATAAAATTTGTCTACTGTGTTTGGATATCTCATTTGTTTTATGACAGAAGATATAATTTCTACTTTTGCATAAATAATATTTTAATGTAATCTTTCAAGAATCATTTCATTCTTTTTTGTTTTCTTTTCTTTGATTGTTTGAGATACAGTCTTGCCATGAAGTGCTGTATAACTTCAGACTTATGGTTTTCCTGCCTCTTGAGAGCTGGAAGTGCACCTGAGCACCTCTGTGCCAGGCTCTCTATGCCACTTTTTAATGCAAAAGTATCATTAATGTTTTAGGCTTCAAAATGGTTATAGAACAACATTTTTAGAACAGTAATTCAAAATTTATATATTGATCCAATGCTTTTAGGAGGAAATCCTCATTACATGTCATTTAGCTACATATTGCAATTGGGAAAATATACTCATATGTTTAAGGAAACAAATTTGTAAACTTGTCTGTCTTTTGAAAAGGTATGTGTTTTATAACCATTATTATAAAAAATACTAAATTCAGGGAATGAAATTTTTATTTTTTAATCATAGTGAAAAATTGAACTGTCTGCTGTAAGTTTTATTATTGCAATTTTTTCTGGTTACCAAACCCAGGGATAAAAGATTGACCTAATGCTGATAACAAATTTAGCACTAATTGTGCCTATAATCTTCTAAAACTAATGTAAGTAATAAGTACAGATGTCTCTCAGAGTTGTTCTACATTCTCTAGATTTGCTCTTATTAGCTTTATCCCACTGATTCAAGTATGATTTAAGCGTACTATTCAACTAGATTCCTAAATTGAGAATGTTCTTAAAACATAATACCAGAGGGCCATGAATTGTGATTCTCCTAGTGTTGCCTATATCTAAGTCTTCCTGATATTTCTCCAATCATCCCAAAATAATTCATAAATTTCCTTTTTGGAGGTTGAAGACCTGTTCAAAAAGAATGTGCAGAACTGAGGTTGTACTTCCATTGTCTACAATAACTCACAATAATTTGTTTCTGTGTCATTGTCATTTGACTTTTAGAATCCTACTTACTGGACTACTTGAAGTTTCCAAATGTATGTCTCATACATATATCAAACAGTATTTTCCATAAGAAATTTTGATTTTATTCCAAAAAGTTTATCTTTAGAAATTTCTCCATTTCAATGATTGTTGGAACTACATATGAAGACATACCTCAAATTTTGGTGTATTCTTTGTCTTTAAGATGTGTCTCATAATGGTTCATTTTTTCTCTAACATTTTGTTTCTGTGAAATTTTTAATAGAAACTACTTGAGATCTGTACCTTATGTCTTCTCTTGGCCCATGTCGCCTTCATGTCTTAACCTCTTGTTTTACCTTGCCAGTCCAAATAATCTTTTAAAATTATGAATCAGACAAAAAAAAGTCAGTATTCATCCTTAGGAGAATACCAAATACCACGATGACTGTGGATTGATTTCTATGGCTGATCAGGGTGTATATAAGCTGGCCTCTGGCCTCTGTGTTCTACCAAATTCACTTTATTCTACTCTCTCTTCCATGTATTTGTTTTGTTTTAGTTTCAGATATTTATCAAATATTCTTTTTCTTTAATGCCTTGACTCCAAGTCTTGTTTCTCTCTTTTTAAAAAAAATCTATATTTTGTGAATTTTAGCTTAAATTTTAGTTCCTAGAGACTTTCCAAAACTGTGAAAAGTTGTTCTGGTCTTTATTCCTTTGTTTCATTCTTCTCTCAGTTACTTTTGAGTATACTTTGAAATTACATGTGTAATTATTTGTGTTTACATTTGTATGGTCTTATTACTCAAGTTCCTCAAGTTTTAAGTATATGTCAGATATATGCATTTATATTGATGCAGAACTATATTGTAGCATAATAGAAAGTGGGAGATAAGTTATAAATAATAATAAATAATGATAGTGATAAATATAATATTCAATAATTAATTCATATTTTCTGGGAAACTTATCACTCCCAAAACTAAGTAAACCTAAAAGAAAAACATGCATTATTAAGCAATATATATTCATAATGCAGGTATGAATACAAAGCAACTTTTTAAATATTGTCTAAGGGATAGCTATGTAGCTGCTATAGTTATTAACACTAGACTTGGGCACTAAGCACACTAGCAAAGTACCCTGGCATTCTTCCTTCACTGTACTCCTGAAATCCGCTGTTCCATAAAGCTTAGCTCAATTGATTGGTTAGATTCTCCAAATACAGGTTGATTTCAGTGCTTCAGCCCTGGCTCAGGACACAGAGCAAAGAAAAAAGGTATAATGTTTCTAGACATTCTGAATTTGTAGAGAAATGGCATTTTCAAAATTGTGAAAAACTAAAAAAATAATTGCTTTACAGAGAGACAATATTTGCCTTACAAAATAATTGCTTCAGCAGACTAAGCACCTACTTAGGCAAGCACAGGAACTGGGGTTCAATCCCCCACACTAGATGCCTCTCTGGCTCCACTCCTGGGTGTGCTGAGAAGTGACTGACTGGGCATGGTGGCACTTGCCTGCAATCCCAGCGCTGGGGAGGCTGAAAACAGGAGGATCATTATGAGTCCTAGCTGTGTTGTAAGACCCTATGCCAAATACTTGTTTTAAATGCCTTGATTTCTTTTATAGATATAGTCATTTTGTTAGTTGCAAAGTGTAAAAAAAAATCATACCACATATACTTGATTTACTCAAGTAATTGAAATGGTTAGTGTATTAAACTTAAAAGGATAATTTATCTGGGCTCTAATTTTAAATATATTCAGAGGATTTGTTTTAGATGTGTTTAATTGATGACATTGCAAACAACTGAGATATGAAATTGAACATTTTTAAGATTTTGTAAAGGATAGCATGTAGCATAATACTTTATTCACCTTTAGAAGTAAAAGATACTGAGACAGAATTCAACCGAGTTTAACCCTTGCCTGAAGTACTTACAGAGAAGCAGCCTTGCCTAAATTACCCCATTCCTCACTCCTTCCCCTGTCCTGTCAGAACTTCACAAACATATATGAGATAAGGAGGAGAAAGGACCCATTTAGGGCAATAAGAGACAGATTATTTGCCCATCCTTAGGCATGAATCCCTTTGCCAGAGGCCTCACACCTATAGGATATAAGGACATCTCATTCCTGCTGAGCCCACACCTATAGGATACAGGGGCACTACATTCCTGCTGACCCCACACCTATAGGATATAGGGGCACCACATTCCTGCTGAACTCACACCTATAGGACATAAGGCATCACATTCTTGCTGAGCCCACACCTATAGGATACAGGAGCATCTCATTCCTGCTGACCCCGCACTTATAGGGCATAAGGCATCTCATTCCTACTGACCCCACACCTATAGTATAGAGGAGGCACTACATTCCTGTACAGTTGCAACAGCAACAAGGAATCTATAAAAGCATGTAGGGAACTCAGAACTGAGCCTTGTGTGTTTTCTTGGATGGGGATGGGAGCACATGGGTCGCTGGCTAACTAATAAAGATTCTGTAACTCCTTTTAATTTGGTTTCCTGTGGGCAATGTATCCATACCCAATCTGGGCCATAACAATTTTACCTATTTGTCTTAGTTACTGAGCAACTGAGAAGATAAGAAACCCCAGATACAATTAACTAAACAATGTCATCATGCTTTGAGGGAATTTTATCTGTCATGTTGGGTCGGAAAGATAGCTCAGCAGACTAAGCACTTGCTTTGGCAAATGCAGGAGCCAGAGTTCGATGCACTGAGGCGGTGACCAAGTATGCACATGGTGGTACACACCTGTCATCCTAGTGCTGGGGAGGCTGAAAGTAGGAAGATCATTACAAGTCTGAGCTATGTAGTGAGACCTGTGCCTAATATATAAATGAAAAAAATTATCATGTTGAAAAGAGATAAAGAACCACACAATTTGGGAAAAGGACTGAAGAGCCATTGGGTCTTGCCAGAAGTATATGAACAACAAATTTTTTATCATGTTAACATGTAGTCCAAAGAAGCATCTTGGAAGGATTTTGGAAGGAGAGAAACCACCTAGAGAAAGAGGCAGATAAAGTTCTGTGTTGATGTAAAAAGTAATTGGAAATGTGATGAAATTTTAATAAATGAACACTGTGAATCTAGAACAGAACTAGGTAAATATAAATTAATGCTTTATACAACTATTTCAGGTAATTACTTCCTGTGAAGAGATCAGAATCTTAGTATGTATGGCTTAATTGTGCTCAAATAGGCAATGTAAAATGTCTGGTGTGATTGGACAGAGAGATATCTGTGAGTTCCAAACCAAATCCTTTCTATTACGTAAGCCAATAACAAACAGAGGAGCTAAGAAATAAAGCCACATGAAACCAAGAGGTGGTGAAGTAGTCATTACTACTTTAGTGTTCTATATGACTTGCAGGCTCTGGCTTTATAGCAGTGTATAAGAGACCCAAAAATTTATCTTCATGACCCCAACAATTCAGAAGAAGAGATAAATAATGAACAGCAAGGATACAAATACAAAGTATCTACACTTCAGCAGTTTGCCACAGTAATGTAGTATCAGGGGTCTGGGGATAAGGGGAAAAATGGAATAGAGGGCTCATTAAGGCTTTTAGCTCATCCTGACTAAAAGAATTTAAGACCAAACTTTACTAAAGGATCTCCTCTGCAAAAGAGTTCAAGGACCAATGTAGAGAAACAGAACACAAAAACCAGATTAAGAAAGGTACCAAGTGGCCTTGGCCTTGCATCAAGAAACGAGAAAGAGAGCTGAGAGGCAGAACACAGAGAGAAAGCCAAATGCACAAATAACAGCCTCCTGACCTCTAATAGAATATAAGAGAAGTGGGGGGGGGCGTGCTGGCTAACTTTAAGACTGTATATACTCACATCTCTGCATGGACATACACATATATACACTCTAGAGTCACTCAGTGGATCATTCGTCATTCTACAGTCATAGAGTATCATAGATGTCTGTGTGCCCCTTACTAAATTCTAAGGCAGCTGAGCCTCTGGTTGCTTTGTGGTACATGTGCTATCTCAGCCAACCACGAATAGGGCACTCCCTTGCCAACTAAGGTCTTACTTAAAAGTAAGTCAAAAACAAGTAAACGAATGGCCAAAAAGAAGCTGCATGTAGATCACTAAAAGAAATGACATTCATCAGAGGTGCCTGAAAGCCAGTCCAGTGATGAAGGCTCCAGGTGGAATGAGGATCCTTCATCTTCCTATAAAAGCAGCAGGGAGCAAAGTCCCACAGGGTCCTCATCTTTCCAGCACCTCCCACCTTGAAGCTTCTTTACTAGAGCACCTATCTCTTCTCCTCTCCATACCTTTCCTTTTCTCTTTACAAATAAGGTGTCTTCCTTTCATTAAACTTTGTCCCTCTGATATTTTACTGGGGCTGAGTTTACAGTGCTGGTGGGCTGTATGGACAGCAGAGCAGCACATGTTCCCCATGTGCAAAGTCTTTGGTTCCCTGGCCAGGGAGCCAAATATATCACTAATACATGTCTGGAAGCTAATGGCCATTAATAAGAGCACCTCTTGTAGATTTAGAAGCCAAAGGTAACTGGTATTAATCTCATGATATCTCCACAAATTTAGAATTAAAATAATTATGAAAGTTTCTCTTTTCCTGATTTATACATTTTTTGGCAGATTTTATATGATACAAATTATATGCAATGATAGGTGCTTCGAAGAAAACTATGATTGTCCTAATAAATGGAATGTGACAGCCAGTAGAAAGTGGCCAGTTTAATGAAGTGGCTAGCAAGCACTCTCTGAAAGGCAGATATTTGTCCAGATAGATAATTAATTAAGGGAGAGACTATGTTGAACCGCAGTGCCCCATCAGCTGAGCAGCCAGGAAATTGAGGCAAGATTGCTGTACTGTGTTATTAGAGTTGAATAAGGGAGGCAGACAGGACTGAGGTGAGGTAGAAAAAAGCAAGTAGCAGCTTTATGTAAGATTCTATAGACTTTGGAAAATAGTGTTGCATGATGCGATGTAAACCTCTCAGATTCTGAGCAGGAGAATGTAAGGTGCTGTTATACATAGAAAAGTACCACTTTCGGTCCTTGGTAGAGTGTGGGATAGTAGTCCAAGCAGTCAGGCTAGGTAGGAGCTCTGACTCAGGGCCAGGAGAGATGGGAGTAGCATGAAATAGAGCACTAGACAGATAATTAGAAGCAGTCCCATCTGAGAAATAGCTTTATGGCATTGATATAGAAACCAAGCTATAGCTAAGAGAGCACGCATGGTTGCACTAGGATCCAAGACAGAACAAATACCCTATTAGGCACTCTGAATTAAATTACAATTTTTGTTCCTCCTAGAATTGTAGTGGTCATGTTGTTACTGCTCTAGTTGACTGTATGATTTTAGTTCTATCACGCTCAGAAGTCCAAAATAACCCCAGGACACTATAAAGGAGCAATGCAACATCTGATAGTCTCATTTTCTGAGCAGCAACATTCTCATTGGAAACACTTTGCCATTCTGCTAATTACTCTCTTTGGGTATGAATGGCCATTATCAGGGCTTTCTGCTTCCAGTTAACTCATTTTGGTCTCAGCATCAATTTCATAACACTGAAGGTTTTAAATTTTTTCTTCTGTCTTTACAATGACTCGGTTTATTTTTTGGAGAGATGTTGGAGTTTTCCTATGGACTTGGACTTGTCATTGTATTATGTCTTTTGTTTCTTTTCATTTTCTAAGTAGGAATTTGATGCTGTCCTATTTCAACTGCGGTAATGAAGAGGCAAGAGGATGTCAATTAATATTGTTGGGGTTTTTCTATATGTACAGTTTGGGGCAAAACATATTGCTCACATTGTTTCACTTTACTTCAGAGTAATCCTGGTAAATTTATGCTGTTTTTACTCACCTTGGAGAAAACTGAATATGACAACTTCGGTATCATGCTGAACCCATTAACTGTAAACTTGGATTCAAGATTTGAATCTTTCCCTTTAGTTTCCCTGCAAATGCAAAGGATAAGTTCTTTCTTGTATATGCTAGGCAGATAGGAGGAGAATTTCCTGGAGCAACCCCTGAAGGAATGCTTTTCGTCCTCCGGAACTTTAAAGTTTCTTTCTGACATTCAGGCTAACTCTACTGCTTATTTTGTAATCCAGTCAAATGCAATAGCAGTTTTATAGTTTTCCCTTTGAATCTGAGATCCAAGCAACCGGCAGCAGCATGAATTCCTCCGTGTGGAAGAACTGTAGTGATCTTGCTTTGTCAAGTCGTTGACACCAAATTCTGTTAGTCACACAGTCCTTTTTGTTGTTAGAAATGAAAATAGTTATGGAGCAGCACTTCTGAGGAATAATTCAAGAACAATTTAACTTAAGCAGATTGTTTTTCTATAAGTTTTATAATGAAAATAGTTTAAGTTTCCACTGTTGGAGATAACTACTAAAAAATATCCCTTGTTCAATGTTTGCTATTCCCATTACTTTTCTCTTTTTCCTTTATACTTTCTCTGAAAATGTATGTCACCTGCTCTCAGATGCTGTCTTTTGAGAAAGGAACAAGTGACCTTAGTTTCATTGCCAGGAGCAAAGAAGACAGAAAGTGGAGGGGCTACAGTTCCACTGTCCTCCTTGGGCCTGCCTCCAATGACTTGCAGGCTTCTTTCTGGCCCTAGTCTTTAAAATTTCTACCATCTCCAAAAACCACCACTTTCTGGGACTTTGGGGGTACATTCCAGACCAAAGACACAACATAAACATTTACTGCAGGTGCATCCTGTGATAGCTAAAATAATTGAAGCTGAGCTAACCTACTATTTCTCCATTCTACCCACTACATATTTCAAAAGTGTGTGCCTAAGATATCAGGCTTTTTATTTTTGAGACAGGGTCTCACCATGTAGTTCAGGCTGACACTGAATTTACTATGTAATCCAGGCCAGCCTCGAATTCACAGTGATCCTCCTGCCACAGCCTCCCACGCCCTGGGATTGCATGCATGTGTCACCACGGCCAGGTGATGCCAGGATTTTAAGTAAAATTTGACTCATCATTGTGCAGAGTAGTACAAATGTCTGTTCCCCTAATTCATTCAACCTGTGTGCAAGGCTTAAGCTCTAAGTACAACTAGATCATGATCTCTTCTTTCAAGATCAATGTAGATCACAAGTGCATGATCCACTTGAACACAGATCATGAATACTTTTAGTGACTTCTATGGATCTCTTATTTACATTTCAGTTTTTCTTGTTGCTTCATGTGAATTATTTCAAATCTTCCCATAAACAAAATTTGTATGTCAATATACATGATGGTCTCTAAGTTCTTCATGTTCTCGTAAATACAAGGTACACACTTCAAGGTTGTATCTCCAGGGATGCAACTATTTTGAAAAGGCCTTAATTATTATTGTCTTCAAAGATTGATTCCGACAAATAGGTACCATTCACAATGTATGTTTATAGTGTTCTCTATTACTTTCGGGAGATACGGATAATAAAGGTCAATATATTCTGTTCAATACAAAATTC
>NDGN011456261.1:0-17890 GCA_002564285.1 Tympanoctomys barrerae
CTGTTTACAGCCTCCCAAGAGCTGGGATTACAGGCACGCACCACCATGCCCAGTCTCAATTACCATCTCAGTGTGCCCTGGGGGGGGGCCAGGGATCCAACCCCCCCCACTTGCAGGCACCTTAATCCTCTGAGCTATTTAGCTGGCCCTTATAATAGTACACTTTAAAGTTGTTTTAAAATATATTTTCACTTAGTAACAGATCACAAGCTATAGAGATTTTAATGGCTATATAGTATTGTATTACATAGATTTTATGGGGCCAATTCCCTATCACTAGACATTTGTTTATCAATACTGATACAACACTTACTATACTCCAGGATAATGCTAAGCTCTGTATAGATATTAACTCATTTAACTCTTATCTTAGCCTCTGCAATAAGTACTATTGTTATTCCCATTTTTTAGACAGTCACAGAGAGGTTAAGTCCAAGTGCCAGGTGCAGTGGTGCATGCCCATAATCGCAGCTATTTATGAAGCTGAGGCAGGAGGGCCACAAATTTGAATCTAGCCTGGACAACTTAGGAAGCCTCTGTATCAAAATTTCAAAAAATTTAAGAATTATGGGGATATAACCCAGTAGTACTGTGCACTGAGTTTAATCCCCAGTACTACCAAGTAAGTACATAACAAACGCTCATCTAAGATCACAGGACTCTAAGTAGTGGAACAGGATTCAAACCCAGACAAGCAGCTCCAAGGCAGTGCTCTGGTCACAATTAGCTTGCCTCCCTCTGCCCCTATTAAAAAATTAAGGGATCTTTTACCTGGGAAAACAGCTTAATCTTTGTATAACTTTACTGGCAAATAAGGGAACTGCTGTCTTGTGCGTCACTGCTGTTTAGAATTAAACTGTCAGGGGTGCTTAGCTCTACAGCCACAGATGAGCTGCAGACTAGCTCCAGGGGCCATTGCAGACTCATATCCGCCCAGCCCAAGGCCCTGGTTACTCACCCTGGGACACAGCCAGAGAAACCCTGGTTTCCCCTGGCAAACTGTTAATTTCCTCCGCTGAACCAGGAAACCTTGTCTTTCATTTTCAGCCGGAAGGAGCAGCTGCATGTGACCCAAGCTGGCCTGGAGGCCGGGAGAGGTAACATGCGAAGGGGACTGGAGCCTGCTGCTCTACCCAAAGCCCCAAGCAACACCAAGCTGGCTGGAACTCAGCCAAGGATGGGGGCACAAGTTCTTTCAGCCTTCAGAGTGACTTCTGGGACACCACCCAGAGTTTGTGAGAATTCCCTGACTAACCTGTAGAGGCTCCAGGGTAATTGCTTCCTGGGTGACTCCAGGATCCATTTTTACTGTAGCCTTGTCTGAGACTGGGATTTGGCTGTGGCCACCTCCTTTCTTATTCTTGTCCTTCCAGTAAGGATAATATGATATCATATTTGACTGTGATAACTATTCTGTTTGACTTCTCTAATTGTAACTTACTTAATTCCCACAACAGTGCTATGAGACAGAGCAGTAGTTAACCATAATTATCACCAGTTCAGTGATGAAGAAAGGCAGTCACAGAGGTTAAATTCCCTGACATACAGGGGGAAGGGTGTCAGGTGTGGGGAGTCCTGCAGGGTGCCCCCATGACTTGAACGTGCACCTCAGCATGGGCCATCACAGCAGGTAGCTTGGCTGGGAGGGAAACAATAGTCAAGCTATCTTGTACCCTTTAGCACAGAGATGTTGGAATTTGATAAGGGAAAGTGTTAAGGGCTCAAGGTGGTAAGAAGTTGTATTTTATTTAACCACCTCAGGCATTTGTTTTCAGAGGCAGGGAGTAGAGTTATAGGAAGTAACATTCCTGCTTTCTCCCTGAAAGGCCTGTCAATTTCATTCATTCTTATACAAAGGAACTTAGAACATGCGCACCACAAGTCTTCAGTAACTTCTTCTTGCTGAGACAAAATACCCAACAACCAAAGTTAAAGGAGGAAAGCTTTATTTGGTTCACAGATTGTAAAGGTTTCAGCCCATAGTTGGCTGGCTCCAAGGCAGGGTGGGGTGGTGGAGGGGCATCACAGAGGAGAGACAGCTCTTGTCAGACAGCAGGCAGCAGGCAGCAAATAACAAGTGAGAAGCAGCAATCAGCTTTCTTTCCTTTGTACCCTATCTGGGCTACCCACCCTTGGGGTGGACACCACTCACACCCAAGGTGGGGCACCCTTAATCCTAGCATGGTACCATGAATCAATCCCAGCATCACATCCTTGATTCCAGTATCACACACCCTAGATCCAGCCACCTCTGAAAAGCCCTACCTCTGACTGCATCAGCTTTGAGGCAACATCTAGATACAAGCCATAATCCCCTACATCCAAAGCCAGTGTCTCAGAGTGCATTGATTTGGAAGCCACGATTATCCCTGTAGTGCCAGTACCTATCTGACCCTCTAAATGCTCAAGATAAATATTTATTCTCACAAAAACGGTTGCTATAAATGGAGCACTCTCACCTCAAAATTTGCAATTGCTTCCATCTATCACATCAGATCAGGTCCACAGTGCAACCCCTGACTCTGGAAACACAGTGTGGTCCAATGGCTAGGTGCTCATGGCTTCACCACTCAGCTGAAATCCTAGCCCTGTGTCCTAACTAGGTGTGCGAATTTGACCAAGTGTCTCTATGATAGTTCTGATCTATGAGGGTAATAACAGCACCTGCCTCACAGATACGCAGCATACAGAAAGAATCTCACAGATATCACTGTTCTTATTACTTTAAACCTCAGGACTGCCATTCATGCCACCCCCAGCTCATCACACTTCAGTCACACCATCCTTCTTTCTGTTCCTACAACTTACCAAGCAAGTTGGACTTTTACCCTAGAGTGCCCAGAACCATCAGAACACACTCACCACCCCTACTGGACCTGTTGGTTTTTTTTCATTTTAAGCTTCATTTCAGGGTGTCTCTTCAGACAGGCCTTCCCTGCCCTCCCAGTCTAAATCAGCCTTAAAGACTCTTCGTAGCCCATTGTCATTCTGTTAAAATTTCTGTGACGACAGAAATGATTTACATCCCTGCTACCAGCCACTAGTCATGTGTAGATATTCGTGCCACCCCGAACGTGGCTGCATGAAAGATGTGGCTGGAGTGGACTGAAGAACTGCACGTTTCACCTCATCTTAATAATTTAAACTTAAATTTAAATAGCCTCCTGTGGCTACCAAATTGAGCAACACAGCCATAGCCATTACCCTGCTTTTTGGTCTTCATAGAATTTCACACTCCCTAGACTTAGCTTGCAGATTCATTTGTCTGTAGTGTATGGTCTGACCCCTCCAGCTAGAGGCCAAGCTTGGTGGAAGTGAGAGTGTGGCCAGCCTTGCTCACTGCTGGGATCTCCGTGGCTGTGATGGTGTCTGGGTTGCAGGGACTCATTTAGATTTATGAAATGAATAAATGAATGGGCATATAGAGCCACATTATAAACCAAAACACATAATGTGCATGTGATGTACATTATCAGTTTGTTATATATAATTTAAAATCCTGAAGAAGTATCTCACTGTTTAAAAAACATAATATATAAGTTGATTGTTAAAAATAATAATTTTAGAGTCATTTTCCCTTTTATGAATGTGTTTTCACTTCTCTAAATAAGACCCCTCACCACAACCATTGTGTATATAATCTGTTTTCATTCCAGAAACTTCAGGAAGGTGCAGCCTGCCCACAGCTCCACTTCCAGGTAACTTGAGCAACCCATCTTCACACTAGGGCATACCTGGGAGCTCTTCCATCCGGGACCAGCCACAATGGCTGGCCATACACTGCAGGTTGCATTCACTGTTTCCCAGGCAGCTTGCCTGCTGCCAGGAGATCCCAGCTTCAGGCTTAACAAGGGTTAGGTCCAATGTCTCTGAAGTGCGTGGGTAGCTTGCCTCTCTCTCATGGAGACATGAATATTCCTAAGGGGATTACAGGACTCTGGAAATTAAAAACAAGGTGGAAGAAAGCTGTCTGCTTTCTGTGGGAGCAGTGAAGCTGAGCTGTCCCAAAACACAATGCCTGGCACTCCTGGGAGGGCTGGGACCTGGGCAGTTCCATGCCACCAGGTGGTGTGTGGTTTCCAGGGAGGCCTCAGGCTGTTATCTGACCTCCTGTCTTAATGAATTGTGTTAGCTCCATTTGGCCTTTGAGAGAACTCTGAGGCTGGAGCAGCAGAGGCAAGTCAGGGACAAGGGATGTCCCACCAGGTGTGACGAGCCCAAGAATGCCAGGACAGTACTTACTGTGGGACTTGGTAACCACAGCAGTTGCTTCTGGTGCTCAAAGCCAGGTGGGGGACTTGCCAGGTGCAGCTTGATGTGCCAAGCTGGCCATCACCTCTCCTGACCTGGACTTGATCTGATAAGTTTGTGGAACATATAGAAGACAGTTGGCCTAAGGTGTGCTTAGGTTTGTTGTCCACATTCTCTTGCTACAGGCCTACCTCACCCCAGCCCCACCCCTACACCCAGACACAGCTTCTTCCCATAATATCCAGCTGGGACAGGAAGGAGGAAGGAGGCTTCTGGAAGGAATCTATTACAGCAGGGTGGATATACCTGGGGAACAGGAAGTGGGCAAGGATCTGTCAGCCCCCCAGACTTTTTTTTTTTTTTTGGAGACAGGATCCTGCTATTCAGTTCAGGCTAACTTTGTGCTCACTTTTATAGCGCCAGGCTGGTCTCAAACTTGCAGCGATCCTCCTGCCTCAGCCTCCCAAGTGCTGGTCTTACAGGTTTGTGCCATCAAACCCAGTTCTGGGCATGGTGTACCTGAGAATACTGAGCTGACACCAGACTTTCTCCACAAGAATTCCACAGTGAAAGATTAGGCTTCTTTGTGGTTAAAGAACCAGGGTCCTGTGTCCACCTGATCCCACCCCAGTCAAGTTTTGGCATGGCCTGGGCCCTTTAGTCCCCCTCACCTATGCAGCCCTTCTCTGTGCCAGGCCCTGCCCTCCCCTGAGGGTAACTCAGGTACTTTTGGGAAGTTGAAGACAGAATGCTGGAGGATGTCTGGCCACACTCAGGGACACAGGAAATGGCTCTTCTGCCTCAGGTCCTGCTGCCTGACTAGTGAGTCACCAGGACAATGTTGGCCCTAGGTCAGTCCTCCAGGTCCTGCTAGGCCTCTGGGCAACAAACAGGGAGGCAAAATCATCTTTGCATAAAGGCCCTGGGGCAGAGCCAGAAAGCAGGCAGGAGGCACAAACAAAGGAGCCAGCATGTAAAGAGGATCCTGGTGGCCTGCCTGTCATCACCCCATCACACACCACTCATCTGTGAAGTACCTTTTTCTGTCCCCAGGCTTTAGGTTATTTCCACTTTCTGTAAATGTTTGCTAATTTGGCATTATCTTTTTCAAAAATAATATGCTTTTGTATAGTTATGTCCTGTGCCAGGAAACTCAGGGTTTTCCCAGCAGACAAGACACCTGTGGGGGGACACCCATCCTCAGTTCTCTCAGTGGGTAGAATGCCAGCAGAGACTTGTGGCATGGGGTGGCTCAAGTATGTGGCCTCTCCTAAAGGTGTGTCAGGGATACAGAGGGGCCTCAGGTGCCCTCAGGGAAGCTCAGTAAGGAATCCAGAACAGCAGAGCACATACCCACCTGGGCAAATTATTCCTAGAAAAGTAGAACAACTGTGTTTATGATGATCCAGCCCGAGCATGGGCCAGGCCCTGTGCCCAATGATGTCCTTGCATCATTATACCTAAATCTTTTTTTTTTTTTTCAGAACCCGGGATTGAACTCAAGCCCTTGCGCTTGCCAGGCAAACGCTTATTCTACTAAGCTATCTCCCCGGCCCCTGTACCTAAATCCTGAAGACCAGCCTAATAGAATATATACTTTTCTTAAGCCCATTTCACAATGGGCAAACTGAGACTCAGAGGGAGGCAAAGAGTTTCCCCAATGTCTCAGGACTTCAAGCAGCAGGGCCAGTCCTGACACTCGGGTTGGCTGACCAGGAAAGCTGTGTCTTTAGTGACTTGTAAGTGCCTCCCACTGGACAATGTCCACCATCTGTGCCCTGCACTGAGTCCAAGGGGCATCAGTGATACCTATGAGCATCCCCTCCCTCCAGTCTGCACATGCGGAAGAGCATTCCATGTCCCTTCTCAGTAGCTGGAGAGGGTCATTCCTCAGCTGATGTAATGTCTTTTCCTGTGGACTTCTGCTGGAATACAGCTCCCAACTGTGTCCATTTGTTTAACCCAGGAGAATCCTGTTGTGAAAAGATTATCAAAACATTCTCTGGCCTTGCAGGGAGCATTCAGAGATCCTGCAGGAGCATTATTGGGTATGTGAGGTGCCATTGTTCTCCCTGGCTTCTGTTTGTGTCTGCTATGAAGGGGGAGGGAAAAAAAATCTATATTTACTCAATAGATGGAAGCTGTTTTAGTCTTCCATGAGTGCACTAGGGATATACAAGTACAGATGTCTGCCTATGATATGTCCAGATAAATAGGCATTTAGTAATTTTCAATTCTGAAATATTATGAGAGATCTAAAACCTGAGCAGGGTGGAATACAATTAACATATGCCTAGAGCCTTAGGTGTGCTGAGACCTTGGGTCAGAGGAAAATGTGTCCTAACATCTTGGTTGGCTCTGCCTCTGACTCAAGGGCAAGTCCCTAATCTCTTGGGACTTGTATCCTTTGCCTGCAAAATGGGGTAGCGTGGCCCCAAGAGTTGATCTTTGAGAGACATAGAAGCTGCTAAGAGCTAGGTTGTCAAAGACCCCTACATAAGAACTGGGAGACTTTGGGCAACTTAGGTAATCTTTCTGGGTTTCAGTTTCTTCACTGGTACTTTGTGCAAGGGTACACACATGTGTGTAACAGATCTGTATGTAATATCTCTGACTCTGTGTATGGCTATTGCATGACCAGCATGCAGTAGCCATCAGCTGTTATTATTTATGGCCTTGTATTACTCTCAGATTTTATATACTGTGGATCTTAGCAGTCACTTTGAGGGATCATGCTGTGGTTAAGCTGAGTGATAGGCTGAGAATCTGACTGGAGGGAAAGAAGAGTCTCTTTTGCTGGAGTTTAAAAGTAGGACAGAGAGGAGGAGGTGGGCAGAGGAGTGAGGAGAATCACTGGGACCCATATAACCAGCTCCCGAGTTCTTCTGCTCCCTGCTTCCCTAAGAGCATAACTTTAGTGCAGCAATTTTTTCTTGGATAAAAATCCTTGGGGATGGGAGTGGAAAACAAAGAATATAATTTTCTAGAGCCTGGGTTCCCTGAGAGTGTCCTGGAGTTTGTACAGGAAGGGTACAGGTAGTAGAGAGATTGATTTCTATCATTCAAACAGCGCTCTGTTAAGTTTTTTCTGTTCCTTTTCATTATTTTGAGTTTCTCTCTCCCCTAGGGAGATACCTCACATGACAGTGTGGGAAAAAAAAAAAAGCATAACGTATCAGTACCAGACAGATTGGGGCACTGGGTTCAGAACAGATCCTGGCAGCTCATTAGCAGACCGGAGCTGCTCCCCTCTCTCAGTGTCTTTGTAAAATGAGTGTAATGAGCCTCATTTTTCAGGGCTGCTGGCAGTAAGATCCCTTAGACATACAACACAGAACAGAGATCCAGCCAAGCTTGCCCCTCCTCAGCCCTTCTTCTAGCCCTGTGCCTGACAGGGTCCTCCACTTCCTGTGTACCTTCTGTGCCAAGCCAAGAAGGCAGGAGGCCAGGTTTCCTGATGCCAGGTGTCATTGTTTTTCAGCACAGAGCTATAATCTCCCTAGAAGTTCCAGCAAGTTAGAGCTTGTGGACTGTTGTCAGTAGTGGATGCTGTAAGGGGGAGCTATAAATAGGAAAGAAACAAAGAGGGCAAGCACATCATCTCATGTGGCTTTTAGCCACAAGCTGGTGGCTTCACTCTACTTAGCAGTATCTCAGAAAAGGGCTGAGAATTATGGCTATCTCATGGCAGGCTGAAGATGTATCCTTGTCTTTACCAGGTGTCCCTCAAATGCTCAGAAAAGTCATCAGGATTGAGGTAGCCAGGACTAGTCATGAGAATGCCACCTGCTTTCCTCTGGCTGGGGAATCCTCATGGGTGAACAGGAGTACAGACAGGAAAGGGCACAATCTTGGAGCTAGTCAGCATCTCAACATGCTAAACCTCTGAGCTCCAATCCAGCAGGGTCCCTGGGGCTCCCAGAGTCCCTGCTCTCTTCTGTCAGATCCTGGATTTTTCTGACATAAACTTAAGTATTCTTGCTGCTGCCAATGTCTTGGCCATCAAGGCCATAGTGAGCCCAAATGGTTCCTTTTTTAAAGTTAGAAACAGAGACCCTTTTTTTCCAACAAATGTAGTCCTGTGCCATGCCATATAGCTTGCTAAAGGGGTGCACAGGCTGGATTTCAACTGCCAGTAGCTCCATTGGCTGAGTGACCTTGTGCAGTGAACAGCAAATGACAACCCTGCATTTCATTCTCTGCTTTAATGGTCTAGGTTTACCCATCCTTTTTCTGCTGCTACTTCCTCTTAATCCACTCCTCTGCCTTCTACTATAGCCCTTCTTATTAGCTTAACTTCTATAGCCTGGCACTGCCAGTTTCCCAATCCACTGTTTGAAGGGACTTTCAATCCATTCCAGGCAGGGTCCCAGACATTGAAGGGCCCCATAGTATTCTCTGTGACACTATTCAGCACTCCAGGTCTATGGATCATCTCCCATAGGAATGAGAATCCCCTGCTTACCCAGAGACTGAGGGTGGCATCCTCTCTGCTGTGTTCAAAAGCATGCACCCTGAGTCCTAGGGGTGCTGACACCTAGCTACTCAGCCTCTTCACCTTCTCTTCTAGAAGGGTTGGCAGGTTGGTTTATAAACAGCCCTCCTGAAAACTCTCCATCCATTTCCTGAAGCAGGCAGGTAATCGGATGTGTCTTCCCTTCCACCTGGAATATACCCTTGACAGTGACCTTGTTTGGGGGGTCCAAGGCTGCCTATAAACATTGCATTTATTGATTTCATCTCTCCCCCTTTGAGCCCCACATCCCTGCCAGCTATCTAGACCACCTGTTTAGAGGCGAATGGTTCGATGCCAAGTTTCTAGTAGTGCTGCCAATAGCCAGAAGAGGCCACTCCCTCAGGATAGCAGAGCTAGAGTGGGCTGATACTTGGGTGGTCTTCCAGCTTCATTTGAGAGGCCCAGGAAGGGTTGATATCAGACACAGCCCTAGGTGCAAGGAAGAGGCTGCTCTAGTCACTGTGATAACAACCAGGCCAGGGAGGAGGCGGTAATGCTGTAAAACAGTCTACAAACTTTCTATCCCATGTGAAATAGTTGAGTTTACTACTATAATCTAGTAATTGCAGCAGGTATAGGACACTTTTGAGGAGCACAGATTCAGCTGGACAGAGCTAGAAAAAGTCTTAGAACCATGATGCCTGTGCTTAGAGAGGAGAGTGGGAGAAGAGCAGCTGGTTAGATAAAGAAGGGAAGAAATGAACCAGTGAGGTAGAGGCATGGAACCAAGTGATGAGTTCTGGCAAGCATCCTGAGGAATGTACCCTTTTTCCTGTGAGTGGCAAGATGCTCTTAAAGGGCTGTATGTGATGGAGAGATGCAACCTGCCTTTAGTGTCTGAGATTAAGCTTATGTGAGGTTTTGGTTTGTATACAATACTGGAGATTGAATCTAGGGCCTTCACATTGAGCTACATTCCAGCCCATTTTTGGTGTGCTTGTGAGGGGGAGGAAGATCTTCATTAAGTGACTAACTTGCTCAAGCTGAGCTCAGTCTTGCAGTCCTCCTGCCTCAGCCTCCCTGAATGCTGGGACTATGGGCACTAAAACACACCAAACTGGGCTTGTGTTTTAGAAACGTCACTCAGGTCATTCAGTGAAAGAGATGAAAGAAGAGCAAGATGGGTGGGAGGCTGTGGAGAGTCTAGGTCAGGGAGGATGAGCACCTGGCTTGAGGAGGTGGTAGGAGAAACAGAGCGGAGCTTGTGTTTGAGAACAATTTAGGCAGACCATCCCCTGGCTTTCATTAATGGTGGCCTGTATATGCCCTTGTGGGGGGCAAAGATAGAGATACTGGGACCTTGAGTGGCATTCAGGGCTCCAGCCTGGGCAGCCAACTGGATAGAGGTCCTTTTGTGTGAGTTTGGTTTGGGATGTGCTAATTTTGAGCTCTCTGTGCCATACTCAACACTTCACAGAGCATTTGGGTATAAAAACTAAAGGCAGGTTGAATTAATACTGTGGACATATGTGTGATGACTGGTTAAAGTGGGCTGAGTTCAGGACTGAATATGAGCAACTTCAGAGTGGTTGGGTCAAAGATCTGCAACAAAGGCAGACTGGAAGCTGCTGGAGATGTAGGAAGAAAGTCAGAAGAAAATGGTGCCTGAAGAGGTTGGAAGGGCAGGAAGATTAACAATGGAGGAAGTAGTTGGTGATGTCCAAAGTAGCAGAAAGCAAAGTGACACAAGGCCTGACACATGTCCGTAGGATCATGCATTGTTCAAGTCATTATCCTTGCAAAGAGCAATATCAGAGAAGGGGCTGCAGCAGAGGCAGCTGCTGAGAGTTACAGAGCCTTTGGTGGAAAGAAAAAGACAGGATAAAGATGACAGAGGGGAGTCTAAAATCAGGCAAAATGTTTAGGGTGCAGGAGACCCACACAGCTTAACTGAGCTGGATCAGCCAAATGAGAGGGAAAAGTTATAGATATGAAGAGGAGAGACAGTGAGGCAGGTAGTGGGATGGATAGGTTGATAGTGAACAAATGAGTGAGACCTGATCCTCTGAGTATAAAGGGACAGGTGGAGAGGATGACTGTGGTACTGATTCTATGATGGGGGAAAGAGGGTGGAGAGTTGAAGATTGTTGGCTTCATGGCCTCAACTTTTAAAGGAAATAGAACTCAGCCAAAGTTGAAGATCATAGGTTTATGCTGAGTCTGCAGTATTCGGGGATATCCCTGAAGAACGCAGATTTTAAGTCCTTGTACATATGAAAAGGAAAGACAACTGAAAGCTTGCTGAGAAAGTGCAGCTGCAGCTGGAGGCAGGGAGTTCAGACTGGCAACAAACTAACTCACAAGATCAGCCCTGGTTTCCAACTGGACAGAGAAGGAAAGAGGAAGCTCTGGAGGGTCTGACAGACCAGGAAGATGTCATGCATGGAGGATCTGTACTCAAGAACCAGGTGACAGGAAGTAAGAAAGGTGTGGGGAAGACAGGCAGAAAGGGGCTATTGACATGTAATATGTTGGGGGCAGGGCAGAGGCATGTGATGACAAGGCTCAGATAGGGTCAGGGCCATACGGAGGTGATGTGGAGCACTGGTGCAGACTGCTGCAGCTAAAAGGTGAATGTAATTGAGGCTAGAGCACCGCAGATGTGGTGGACTAATGGTCACCTTGTAACCCATCTGAACTGAATCAGCATGGTTCTAGGTGGGGAAGGTCCAACTGAGAATTGTTGCCAAGAGCCAAGAAGGGCAAGATGGTGATGTTAACTCTCCTGAAGAAGCTTGTCATGCTTGTTTTCCTGATATGAATTTAGCTGTTCTTATTGTCAGAGGAACTTGGGTCCTTGCTGTCACTGAGGATGGGTGTGATTCTCTTTCAAGGAACTCTAGTCTTTACCTTGAGCATTGCTACCTGGCTTCTGCATAGATTCCACAGTCTGCTGCCACAGATCCTTCATCCCACTGATGCAGAACTGGCCTTTGGGCCTTCCCATCACAGAGCCTTGATACAGCCTTGCATGAGACGTTGTCCTGGGCTCTAGGCTTCCAGCTGGACTCATGCCAGACATTGCTATGGGATCCAGGCCCTCAGCTGAATTCTTTGGGTCTCTAGCGCACAGCCCGATCATTTTCAGTCTTCTGCATTTGACTTGTTAGGTGAATATTATAAACTATCCTATGGCTTATGTGTCCTGTATTAAATCTATTCCCTTGAAAACCCTAGCACAGCAAGTACTATTGTAGAACAGGCTTTGGGGACTTTGGCCACCTCTGGAGTGAATTAGGAGCAGTGTCTGTTTGATGGAAACAATAAGAAGTATATAGTCTAGTTTTTCCAAAGTGTGATCACAAGGACACAAGGGATCCTGTTAGACATCAGGTATCTGTTTAGACCTCTCAACTCAGATCTCTAGGAAGTGCCTGGAAATCTGCATGTTCAAATTCCCCAGGCAAATTTGAGAACTTTGCTATTAGTGAGGGTGCAGGCTTCAAGTGTGGAAATGGAGCTACAGAAAGATGGATGAAAAAGGTGGAAGAGAAGGAAGGAGAAGGAAAAGGGAGGACTATGGAGAGGGGAGGAAAGAGAATCCATGTCTAGAGGGATCACATTTTATGGAACAAAAATGGCAACAGTGTGAAGCACTCTGAGCTCAGTCTCTGTGACCGGGACTGCACAGTGGCTGGGACAGCATCTGTGCCCTAGAGCTCTGCTGTGAAAGAATTGTGGCAGACACTTTTATGGTACGCTTCTAGTGAAGACTGAATAATGTGTCCTTCCTTGAATGAGGAAATGCTGAATTATTTTTAGGGTAGGTTAAAGTCCTTGTCCTCGGAGGAATTGTCTCATCAGTAAATAGTGGCATGGATGACCCTTGGATCAACACGTTTTCCACTTTCCTTTATCTGACTCTGCCTGGCTTTCTATGTCTTTGGTGTCACTCTGGATCTCAGTTTTTCTCTAGCCCTTGGTGATAACAGAGATGAGGGCAACCAGTATGAGCCCCACTCTACTTTCTACATACATCCCTCACTTGAAATCCCACCAGAGCCAGGTGGGACTGAAACAACCAGGCATGGAGGGAAAGACCTAGGTGTTAGAATTCCTGTAAGATCTATATTCTAATCTGATGATACTTTCTAGACCTGTGACCTTGAATGACTTAACTTCTGTGAGCCCCAGGTTTCTTGTATACAAGCTAGAGCTAAGCAAGCTAAGGAAGAGCTGTCATGAGCTTTGACTAGCCAAAGCATGAGAAATGCCAATAGAAAGTACTTTAGCCACAAGCAGGTCCATGGCGACAGGGTCCCTAGCAGCTACAGTTTGTACTGGGAACCCAGAACATATGCTGGAGGACAGAAAGAGAGTGGAGTGAGGAAACAGGAGGTGAGCAGCCCTGTAGCTGCTATTATACTACTGTCCACTAATATTACCCAAATCACAGTAGGCCATGTTTATGGAGTACCTTATCTGTCCTTTAATTTTGCTTTAAGTGTTTCTATGCCAGGGAGAACCTGATCTGTTGTCCCCAGCACCTTGCATTTGGCGGGGAGGGGTGACAGTCATTCTAAGGGATCAGTATCCAGTGTAACCCCAGTTAAGAAACAGAAACCAGAAATGTAATCATCCAGCACACAGTCCACAAGAAAGGCTGTGACTCATTGCAGAATATATGAGGATTGTTCCCTGATTTCCTCCATGTGACCCATATATCACCACTTTGTCACTGTGCAGAAGAGCTGCCCTCACTCCCACCATGTTCATGAACCTCAGACAAATGAGGTTATATAAAGATTACACATAAAGTTCACTTCTGGAAATGCAGACAACGGAGAAGTCTACTTCCCTCAGCCACACAAATGGGTCTGTGCATAGACCAAGACTAGGTCAGAGGTGGGGCCCAGGGCCTAGTGCAAGAAAAAGGAACCTCAGATGAGGGTTGGCACATTCCCCATGGGAGTGTCACAGGGGGAGAGGGAGGCCTCTCACTCAGGTCACCAAGTAGACTTGGCAAACAGATTCCAGGTCCCTCTGAAGTGGGGCTAAGAGTCACAGGCCCCCGGTGACACAGACTGCTCTTGGGGTATGAAGAATGCAAGACAGGGGCTGAGATGTCAGGGTTCCTGTCCTTGAACTAGCTGTGGGATGTCCTGCCATAGGAGAAGTTCAAATGTACATGAAGGGCTTGCTGGCTCCCAAGACTCTAGACATTGCCATAGCCCCTACCTCGTGTCTGAAACTGCTCAGAGTTCAGCTCCCAGATCATTACTGAGGGCTTATCAGGCCCCAGATGTGGTGTTAAGGTTACCTACCCAGCTGGTTCTCAGACCCTTTTTTCTGAAGCTACGGACTGAACTGGGCCATCTCTCTGCCACTAGCTCATCCATCCCCCAACCTGATGACCTCTTTCAAGACTCACTTTTCTATTTCACATTACGCTTAAGCAGTTCAATCTCCAACCCTCTCACTTCCTCTGAGGAACAAGGCTTCACAGTGGGAGGTAATGTAGGCAGTGGAGGAGTCAGGGAGTTCTGATAGAGACCTCCACGTCCAGGCAATGTGAACTTGCCTGGTTATGCTGCTTCTTTTGTCTCCATTTCCTCATCTGCAAAATGGCCTTAATAACTCCTCCTCCTGCCTCTTTGGATTGCTGCAAAGTTTAACTGAGTTGATGCTTGGGAAGCTCTCAGCTCAGTGCTAGTCCACATAGGAATATAGGTGTTACTCACTTTAGGCTGTTTCCTGCCACAGAATCTTTGGTGCTTTGCCCCTTACTGCAGACAGCTACATTTGGAGACCTTGCTACTACCATTCAACAGTGGCTGCCCAAGAGGAATGCACTGTTCCAATTGTGTGTTCATGGGCTGAGTGTGGGAGAGATTTCATAAGAAAAAGGAACCAGGGAGAAAAAAAAATCAAATTGTTGACCTTACTCGCTGATCCAGCATGCTATCCCAACAGCCTTTACCCTGAGATGTGTGACAAGTACTCTGTTGCATACAGTACCATGGGCTATAAGTAATTTATTTTAAAACATGATATAACAAACCTAAGATTGTTCCTATCACAGTACCACTTTTTGGAGGGAAGGTGGTACTGGAAATTGAACTCAGGACCTCACAGTACTTGTCAGGCAGGTGCTGTGTCACAGAGCTAAATCCCTGGCCGCTACTATTTTTACTTACTTGCATTCCACGGACTTTTAACTTTTCACTTTTGAAGTATTTTTCAAGTATACACAAAATAGAGAGAATAGTGTAACAAACCCCAGCCTTGTCAGTATGTTAGCAATCATAGAATTTCTTGGTTGAATGAGAATGACTTAGGATGATAACTTGTGCCCTTGGATTGTACAACCATGGCATTCACACAAGTGGTACAATGTTTGTTTGTTTTGTTTTGTTGGCAGAACAGGAGATTGAACTCAGACCCTTGCACTTGCCAGGGAAGCACTTATTCCACTGAGCCATCTCCCTGGTCCCAAGTTGTACAATGTTTATGTCTTGTTTTAAAAAGGGTCAAGTGCTCTGGTTCTTTCCTATCCATTTCCAGTTGTCATCTCTCTGGGAGAATGGAGTAATGGCTCCTACCTCTTGGGGTTAGTCTAGGCCTGGAACTAGCTGGCTAATGAGGGCTTCTCACACTTGACTCCTATGCTTGCTTGTTTGTTTGTTTTGGTGGTACTAGGAATTGAACTCAGGCCCTTTGCCTGAGCTATATCCCTGGTCCCCTTTTTAAAACAATGTTGATCAACATCTCACAAAATCGCTAAGTTGCCAAGAATGGGCTCAAACTTGTGATTTCCTACCTCAGCCTCTCAGAATGCTGAGTTAACAGGCATACATCACCTTGCCCAGCTCCCTGCACTGTGGAGTGGAAGTGAGGAAGAACCCTCACAGGCAGAATGGTGCTGAGGAAGGAGCTGTGGCTAAGGCACTCTCTGCCCCTCCCTACATACTACCAGTGAGCCCTTTGGCCTCATCTCCTCCAGAATGAACTGTGTCCTGCTTTGTAGCATGAAGACTGGTGTAAAGATGACAACAATAGAGAAAGGAGCAACAATCTGAGTGGGCCCAGGGAAAGTCCTGTCACACTTGATGGGGAATTGCTTTAGCTCAGAAGCACAAGGAGCCTTTTCCCACCTGGCAATGGCAACATGAGAAGTGACAGACTAGTTCCCCACCAAGACTATTACCACCACAGCACCATCATTTCTCTGCTTTAGAACAGGAGCCCAAAGTCACTGCTTCCCAAGCAGGACATACCCATACCAACTCAGGCAGTAGATGTCCTAGGAAGAGTTGGGATATGGAATTAAAACATCTACATTTCAGTCCTGACTCTGTTATGTAACCAGTCTGGTGTCCTTGGGCAATCTCTGATCCTCTACGTCCTTATTCTACGAATATGTATAGCAATACTTCAACCCCAGAATGATGATAAAACTCAAATGTTACTCAGTGTCTGGACTAGCTTTAGACAAAACAGGTAAGTGTTAATTCAGTATTGTCTAATATCTTAGTCATACTCTCCTTTTCCCCTGAGCCCTTCTTTCTATTTATCCTTGAAACATAAATCCCGTTTGGCTGCCAATCGAGGACAATACCAAGACAGTCATGGTGACACACTTGGGAGGCTGAGGCAAGAGAATCATGAGTCCAAACCAGCCTGGGCTACATAGTGAGGCCCTGTCTCCAAAGACCAAACCAACCAACTAAACAACAATGCCAATAGAATGAATACATGTTAAAGTACTAGTAATTTCATGTCAATAGAGGAAATAAACTATTTATCATGTGCTCACAAATTCTCTGACATTTAACTTCATAAAATATGTGACTATTTATCTCATTTTATAGATAAGAAATTGACCTAGAAGATACTTTTTAAGCATTGCCTAGGTAATCAGCAAAAACCAGGATTTAAATGTAGATGTGTCCAGTTCTCAAAACAGTGCTATTTGTTTATCTAACTTTGCAAGGCAGTAAAACCTCATGCTGGAAAGCACAAAGTCTGAGCCTTAGGGGTGAGGTTCAAAGGTCAGCTGCAGCAGGTGTTGCTGTGCACCTGGGCAGGTACTTTGCCCTCATCTGAAGGAGGGAGTAGGAGTAGTGTCACCTCATGGGACATTGTCAGAATCAAATGAGTTAACATACGTGAGGACAGTATCTGGTACAAAGGAAGCTTTGTATAAAATATTTTTAATTATAAAAACAATTGGTTGGGGAGGAAAGGGAGAAGGTAGAGTGAAATTGATTAGAATATGTCAAATGCATATGCCAGCATCCCAAAACAAAGGCCACCATCCCTAAAGGAAGTTGGAAAGTAGCAGTTTGTTCCATCTCTACTTTTCATCTTTTAATACCTTTATCTTTAGGCCTTTTTATAGCCTTATCCCAAAACCTAGTCACAAGATTTAAAATCCATCAAAACTAAAGCTTTACATCCCATCTTTCTGAGGCTTTTTGCATTTTAAGAAACTGTGAGCATGTTAATTAGCAAAATGCTTGCTATAGAATTCTTGTCATTAAAGGGGAAAGAGAATATACCTGGGGAGAGTATCTCGTCTTTTTGGCCCTTTAGGTCACTAAATGACCTTGGGCCTGGCAAATAATATTCTTTGAAAGATAAATCTCAAGGTCTTTAGATAACTTGTCTTAATGATCAAATATTCCATTTGTCAGCTTATTGTTCATTAGTTGCTCTTATCCAATAAGATTCATCATTTGGAGTAGTAAAAGTTGAGACTCACTCTTCATTTCTTTAGCAACTACCGTCAGTAGCCATTTGCCTTGTAGAGTGTGAGCAAGTGCATACCAGAAAGAAAGGTAAATAACTTTGCAAAGACTTAGGTTTGTGTTGAATTAGGGAACTGATTTTGAATTAACCTTGTATTTTCATCTTGATTACTAAGGTAGTTCTGAAAACCCATAACATTGACTTAATGGTATGGCCTTACCTAGTTCAATATAGGGGCATTACATTTTTTATGCAGTTGAATTTTTAACAATTCTTTATATTACAACTGTTAATGCCTTCTATTGGTTATCAGCTTTTGGTAATGATCTTTCTGTTCAAGGTTAGTTTGGTTTCTTGAGGGAGTAGAGCTGTCATTTTTTCATCTTCCTTTTTTTGATGTGTATCTTTTCTAAGAAAACTCTGCTGTGTGTT
>NDGN011456265.1:0-15470 GCA_002564285.1 Tympanoctomys barrerae
TTTTAAATTTGGATAAGAAATCTTCTGTTATTTTGATTTCAAGTGTATGCAAAGCACAACAGTAAATGTGTCATATCATACCATTTTATTTATCAACTGGCTTTTAATCTCTTCTATGTTATGTACCATTATTATTACTTAACATTTATATTTAAGTTTTATAGGAATAATTAACTGCATGTAGATTTCTTTGTACTTCATATTTTTGAAGAAAATATATATTTACATCCCCTAGATTTTAAAGACATCTGTGTTACATAAATCCATAGTTTATCAACATATATTTATTGAACACTTAGTATTTTTATTAAAATTTATTCTAGTTATAGAATACATTTATAGAAGAAGAATTTGTAATTCTCTTTTCTATAGATTACACTTAGGGGGAAGGGAAATAAAACTAATAAGCATTATACAGAGACTAATGCAAGACATTTTATGGTTGAAGTGCTACATTATGGGAATTAAGCTATGGTTGCAATAGAGGCTTAAAATAAACTAAAATCCATGATTAAGTAAAATTTTTATAGTTATAGACATGGAGTCACAGAATCATCTTTTAATTCATGCCAAACTGTTCCCTACAATTTATCGCTTTAGAATGCTGTTTAGTCTAGTCTTGAATACTGTTAAGGATCCGGTTTCTATCACAGCTGTTGGAAACACCTTTGCAATATTCTGTCTCAGGAAGTTTTCTCCAGTGCTCAAGTTTTATTGCTATAGTTGATAGTGCCTTTCATAGTTTCACTTCATCATTTTTCAGTTAACAATTCCTAACACAGTACCTCTATTTTCCATACCTTTGCTGTGGTGGACCCACATTCTTTACATCTCATTTTCCTTACCCTCTTTTGGTTTCTTTGTTCTAGTAGTGATGATCATATCTCTGCCTGGGAGAGCCCTCCACATTAAGTAAATCGTAAAGAAGATATGAATCACAGGATCAGGAGGCTTTGGAAACAACAGCTCTGATGTACTTTGGCTTTGAATCCTCTTTTAAATTTGTGGTTTATATCTGTATGCCTAGCACTGGAACATAGCTGATGTTCAAAAATAGTTCCTGAGTTCATATACTAGTTGTGTTCCTATAAGTGTCTACTGCTCCCAATAATAGCAACCATGAGCCTGAAATGAATTATGGCACAGTGGAACAGAAGACCATAGCTTCATGAGACAGGGGCCAAGAAGAGTAGCGTGAAGATAACAACAGCTCAACATTGTTAAGGACTTAGGAAATGAGGCAGTAAAATACAGAGAAAAGGTGGAAACTGGGCAGCATATTTGCAGCATGAACAAGATCAGATCTCAGTAGACCTCCTACATGGTACTTGCCAATCTCATTTAAAAAAAAGTGACTCTGGAGGACAAACCTGCATTTGTAGGTATAATGTTCCCCGAATCCTTGTGTGTCAAGAATGTGATTGGGTGAAAGCCAGTGGACTCATCCCTCAATGTGCTCAGTAGCTCTTAGGAGAAGTGCCTGCTTGGAGGCAGGTACTGGAAGTGTGACCCAGAAGAGTCTGCCTTGTCTTTGCTGCTTTCTTTTCTTCCTGTTTCCAGGCTGCCGTGGGCTTAATGTCTTTTCTCTGACCTTTGCTTGCATCAAATCATTTGTTTCAAAGACAGCCAAACATGGACTGAAAATGCGAGTCAAAAGAAACCTCTATTTCCTTAAGTTGTGCAATTTGGGTATTTTGTCTCAGTGAAGACAAAATGACACGACAGTAGGTGTAGTCAAACCTTTGAAGATTAAATAGTTGGGACTAGACACTAACTGTTCCCAGTGAAGTTGTCCATGAGGAGAATACAGTCGTTACTGAAATCAGAGAATCACCCAGGGCCTGCAAGAGTAGCCACATAAGTGTATACAATGTTTGCCTGGCTACTTTTCCAATTTATTAGATTTGAGGTGACCAGGTCATGCCTGCACTCCACTCTCATTAACTGACAAGGAGATGTTCCCACATGTTATAATAACATGTGATAACAGTGTGGTATTTGTTTGATCATGCAGTACATTTCTCCCCTCTGACCTGCAGCAAGAAGTGCCCAAATCACTCATTTCAACATTCAGTCTAATAGTCATACCTATAAAATAACAGAGCCTCAGTTAGAATGAAGTTGGTGCTCATATAGCATGTGTATATAACTTGGAGTGTTTCTGTGAAGAGCATTGGGTGCTCAGTGAGTAATACCCCCAAGTAATTTATACTTTGCTGTGAGTTTTCCACAGAGTTATGGTCAAGAAAAGATGTAAGAAGAGAAACAATCTCAGTTTGAAATTAAACCCTTGCTCAAAAGTATTTAATAGTCTGAGATATAATATCAGATCGTCTCAATTCAATGAGCTATTGTTAACTCAGTGGAGACAGAAGTTTAGCGAATGTGTATGCAGGACTCAGCAAATGTGAAGGAAGCCCATTCTTGAAGAGCCCTAACGTGGCACAGTCAAGACCTGCTCCCTTTCTTAAGTTCTAGTGTTCTTTGACTGAAAAAAAACTTGACTGACCTGATCTTAAAATTCTTCAGATTTAAATTAGAAGCCCCAATCTAGAGGGTCGTGGTAATTCCTTTCATTAGTTCATCAGCCAGCACTGGTCACAAGGCCTCACTGAAGAAGAAGGGGACCAGGATGTAGAGCTCTACCATGATCCTGCAGGTGGGGAGCCAACGTTAGTGATCTCTGTCCCCGTATAAGTCTGGTCAATGGAGATCAACCTTGACTTCTTTGTTTTACATCATAGCTTTTAACCCTGTGGTGCCTAATTTTCCTTAACATACTTGTTTTACAAAGCCAATTTCATGTTTAATGTACAATATACTTTAATTACTTATTGTCTATATGTTCCTAAGATGACCTGTATTCCATAATATCAAATAATTTTGTTTTTTTCTAAACCTACTCTTTCCCTAACACTGGAAACAGAATGCAGCACACTTAATCCCTTCTCTAATAACATTAAGTAAACTTCTTAGCAAAAATACATAATCACAATTTAATCACGATAAAACATCAAACAACCTCAGAGTCTGGCACAGTCTATAAAAGGCAGGACCAGTACACTGTAAAAGTATCAAAGTCCTGCAAGTTGAGAAGGGACAGAGAGACTGTTTCAGGGGAAAGGAGAATGGGGACTGATGTGAACTAAACACAATGTAGATTCTGGAATTCACAGGGTAGATTCTGGAGTAGAAAATGGGTATCAGTGAGAAAAACTGGTGGAATCCATGTAAAGTCTAGAGTTAGCAATTAACATTATACTGACACTGATCTGTTAGTTTTGATATGTGGTTATATAAAATATGAGCATTAGAGGAAGCTGGGTGAAGCTTATCTGAGGATTTTTCTATACTAATTTTGCAGTATTTCTGTAAGTCAAAGATTACTTCAAATTTTAAAACCATCATAAAGATTTCAGGGGTCAGTCATTCTGGCTCGAGCCTTTGTTCAATTTTCTCATTATTCTTTGGCCTGTATTAACGTGCCCACTCATGCTACAGGAATGGGGATGATGGCAAGGCAGTGTCTGGCTCTCCCCTAAGTTGGAAGCTCTGAGTATCACTAAGGAGATCTTAATTATAATTGTGACTTCATCAAGTTGTTTCTTGATGGCAAAACCTGGAGAAAGTTGTTTAGTCATTTGCATTTTACAAAAGGGTGTAAATAGGGACCTGCTTTCTTGCCAATTCCTGGCAATTGTTAGGCTCAAAAATTTGATAGTGCCATGCTGGCCCCACCTGTGGGATGTGTTGAGACAGTGATTGAGACTGGGTATGGTGGCGTGTGCCTGTAATCCCAGCACTTGGGAGGCTGAAAACAGGAGGATTACTATGTAGTGATACCCTGTAGAGACCCTGTCTTAAATACAGAAAAAAAAAAAAGAAAACAACCATGATAAAGACTGGACAAAGGCAATGACTCAGAGCCTGCTGCACTGTCTTTATTACCTAGCTCATTCACTTTTCATCACCCATAGTGGTGTTTCAGTATAGCACGTACAGTTTTTACAGACTCAGGCTACAGGTTAATATTGTCTGGCCCCACCCTCATACTATTGCTTACTATCTGTGGCAGCATTTCCTGAGCTATAAAACAGGAGTAGTGACAAACCCAAAAAGGTTGGGTTGTTTTAAGGATTAAAGAAGGTAACATTGGTAAAGCTTTTAGAAGCTGACTTGTGACATGATAAATGCCATGTAGCGTTCGCTTTTGACATTGCTTTAAGATCTTTTCTCCCACTGCTTTATGGCACCATTTATTGAGAATACTATTTACCTCTGCTGGATGTACCATCTCGTGCCTTGCTGAGTAAACTGGAGCTGTTTGTGGGCAGGGATTCACGTGTTTATGTCTCTGCCTTCCCAGCTTAATGCCTTGTACATTAAGCAGCACAGAGGAGATGCTCAATAAATATCTGGTGATTGATAGCTTTGCAAGGTCCTAAAAGCTCTGTTCTCCCATTTCACAATTCAGCTTTGGGGCAGCTTGTCATCTGTGTGTATTTAAACAAACTTGTAAAATAGAAGATTCTTTAGTGTTAGAATTGATCCTTCCTAGACTCCATCCGAGTCTGGTATACGAGCTGTTAGCTTTTCAACATTTCTTCCTTATATCCCCCTTACACTCAGAATCATTCTGTCACTGCTATGTCTAAGAAGGAAGACTGAGAAATAGTGAGGACTCTGCTCCCTCTTTACGCTCTGCCCTTCTTTTCTCCTCTTGTCTAAGGGACAAAAAAATCATGCCATCCATTTCCCCAGATTATCTCTTTATTCTCTTTTGTTCCTGCTTCCAAGAATACATCTTCAGAGCCAACTCGAACTTCAATAACTGGCAATTACTAAAGAAATATTGCTCTCTTCAGTAAGCATTTTGGGCACATACTAGTGGGCGCTTCCACTTTCAATATCTAAAGTGCAGTGCTCCTTCTATGCCCTTGAAGATGAACTTGTATCTTTATTGAATGCATTATGCCGCAGAAGAAAAAAATATCATGTTTCAATTTATGAATCATTCTTATCTTTCCTCTTCACCTTTCTTTTTCTTTGTGTTTCTCCCACTTACCTACTTCTAAATTACTTCTGGCCAAGCATAAGGCAGTCGAATTGGAAAACAGAGTCTGTAGTTATCTTTATCATCACCCCTTTGGTGCCATTTGTATGAAACGAAGTCTCATGGTTTGAGGCAAACCAAAAAGTCCTTTTGTTTTTCAAAGAAAGCAGTGATTGTGCCCTGAAGAATTATCTAAATGCTGCCCCTCTCTCTTACCCCACAGTGTCATTTCTCTTCAACATAGTATTTCCTCTTGTTTTTCATTTAAAACTTGGTAGTGGAAATAATTCATGATTCCAAGGTGATATTTTGTTCTTATGGCCCTAAAATTGTTCCAGACAATAGGCATACTTCCCCCATCCTCCAAACCTCCCTTCTTTTCATTTTCTCCCTGTCTCCTCTCAGACAAAAGCATTTTTGCACATACATTTGTACATACATTTTGTACATTCATTTTCCTACATACATTTGTAGAGGGACATGCTCCAAAGGGAGTGACAACTTCCAAGCGGGACTCGCTGCCTATTCTGTGGTGAATGAGGTACCTGAGAGATGCATAAGATGAGGATTTTAATAACCTAGACCTGATCCCAGTTCCACTACTCTCAACGTATACTCTGTGTCTTGCTGAAATGACTTTGCTGACCATCACTGGGAAGAGGAGGGGTAACACATCTTTCTCATTGCACTGTCATAGCAATTGAGGAACACAGCCACTTATAAGCTACAAAAGACAATGTGGATGGTGTTTCTCAAAATATATTCCATAGTACTGAATAAAGGGATGGCTATCATAGCTACTTAATTCAATTGCTCAATGTGATTTATTGTTATGATGCCAAGAAGCGTTAGACAAAGTCCTTGGCCACAATGAACGTGAAGTCCAATAGAGAGAACAAAATGCACAGTTTGTCTGGTCTTATCCAGCTCAATCCAGGAGAAGGGAGATAAAGTTGAGTGTTAATTTGAGTGCTACATTAATGGTGTTCAGATTTCAGAGGTTCAAATATCTCAGTGAGGAAACAATAGTATTGATCATATATTTCTATGGTGACTCTTGGTACTACTGTGACAAGTCTTCTAGTTACAGTTGTGACTGCTGCTGTTGCTGCTGCTGTTATGACTACTGTTATAAAAATGGTGTCTTCCAAAGAGTGTCATTGGGGGCCTGCTAATTAGCTTAGTTGTTTAAGTGCCTGCTTAAGCAAAGCAGTCAGGCTCAGAATTCTGTGGTTTGATCCCCAGATCCTCATGCCTTATGAGATCTGCTCTTAAGGAATTCTGAGTGGGGAAAAAAAATCCTTCTGAACTCTTTTTTTTGAGGGCTTCCTATTGGCTCAGTTGCTTACATGCCTGATTAAGCAAAGCTCAGGCTCAGGATTCTATGGTTTGATCCCCAGATCCTCATGCCTTACCAGACTTGGTCTTAAGGCATTCTGAGCCAGCCAGAAAAAAAAAAAAAAATCATCCCAAATAGCGTCATTCTCTAGCACTAGTTCTTATAAGAAGTTACCATATATTGTATGTTAAAAGTATATATGAATATTGAAATATGGGATAAAATCTAAAAACCACCTAGATTACCTAAGCATACATGAGTCTTTGTTTCCTTTATAATGCCAGGGAGCTTAGACTTTTTCTAGAGTATAATTGGAGGAATGTACTTCATGGTGTGAAAAATGGAGCTATCTCTAACTTAAAAATATTTTAAACAATAAGAAAATAAATTAGAAATAAAATTAGTAATATTGAGTGATTTTTAAAACTTGCCAAAAAATTATTTATACTTTTAAATTTATTTATTAGCTCTTTATTTGTTACATCAAAATTGATAGAAATATTGATTTTTCTTTCTCACCAATAGCTGGCATGGAATTTTCAGAGAGAGAGAGAGAGAGAGGAGCATTTATTAATTAAGATACAAAATCTCAGTACCAGTACAAAGTCCCCATGGAGTGCATTAAAAATGTAAATGTCTCATGTACTGGCCAACATAAAAATGCAGAACAACACTTTATTTTTTAAAATTATTTTGTGGTACTGGGGATTGAACTCAGGACCCTGCACTTTCCAGGAAGGAGCTTATTCTATTGAGATACCTCCCCAGCCCTCTGGAACAACACTTTAAAGACCTTATTTTGTCTATAATGTGTGAATTTATTTTATTTTATTTTTTGCTGAACTGGGCATTGAACTCAGGCCCTTGCACTTGCTAGGGAAGTGTTTATTCCACTGAGCCATCTCCCCGGCCCCTGGGAGTACAAGATAGTATTAAATCAGAAAAATTACAAGTGTTACAGTTTCACTTAACAGAGTAATGTGAATTTCACAGAACTTGTTATAATGAATAGTGTTGTCTTCCAAGTTATTCATAGTGCCAGATATAAACATGCAAAATTCGAAGAAAGAAAAAAAAAAGAAATGTATAAGAAATTAAGAAGAGAAAAAGGAGAAACAATAGAAAAACTAGACAAAACAAATTAAGCATTATCTGCTCCTTTCTGTAGAGCAGCAGAAATGCAGAGTACAGTTGTCCAAACCGCCCTGCTTACATACTAGTTATATCTCTTTCCCCCACTCCCTCTCCTCTCCTCCTCAACTAAGTAACTCTTTTGTTTTGAATAAGTTCATTCCCTTTTCCCAGTATCTATTGTACCCTTTAGATTCCATTTCTCTTTCAGGTTTTCACACTAAGGAGATAAAACAATGTTTGCACATTTGGGTCTGATTTATTTCACTTAAGAGTACGGTCTCTAGTTGCATCTATTTACCAACAAAAGTCTGTAATTTATCTTGTTTTACAGCTGAGTAATACTCCATTGTGTAAACATACCACATCTTCTTTATACCTTCCTCAGTTGATGGACATCTGTGTTGTTTCCAGGATTTAGCTATGACAAATTGTGCTGCTATAATCATGGGTGCATATATATCACTGTGGTAGCATGTTTTCAGTTCTTCTGGAAAAATACCCAGGAGGGGAATAGGTGGCTTGGATAGGATCTTCAGTCCTAGTTTTTTTAAGGAATCTTCACACCAATTTCCATAGTGGCTCTACCAGTCTGCACTCCCACCAACAGTGGAGAAGTTACCTTTTCCCCACAGCCCCTCTAACATTTGTTATTGGCTGATGTCTTGATGGTAGCCATTCTTTCTGGGGTGAGATAGAATTTCAGTGTTGTTTTAATTTGCATTTTTGAATGACCAATGATGAACATTTTTAAATCCATTTACTTGCCACTTGTATTTCTTCATCTGAAAAGTATATATTTTCTCAGATGTCTATTTTTGGATTGGGTGTGTGAATTTATTTAAAACTCTTCAGCCTCCATCACTCCCAACAATTTATTTCTTAAGCTGATTGCTACTCTCTAAATTATGGTAAACATATGCAGAATTCTTTGAAAATAATGCCCCTATTACCAGTCAAGGCACAGATCCTTTGTGACCCTGCCCCTTTTTCATAGGATAGATCCTTCAGAAGAACACTAGTTGATGTGTCAGGAAAGAAGGCGTAAGTAGTGGGATCTGACCAACTCTGATTTCAAGGAAAAAGACTTTGAGCATTTCACAGCTTTGAACAACTGAATTGGTTCTCTTGAGCCCTGGTTCACAGGAACCCCTCTGTTTATGTATAATGTTTAAATGACCTTTTGGGGCTTTTCCAGTGCTGATATTCCAAAGGTCTAATTCATAACCCCTTTCCCTTTTATTTCCTAGACAGAGAAGAAGAGTAGGATTGAGAATGAAAAGTTGCATGCCATTAAGTTCTTATTTTATTAATCAAGTACTGATGCAAAATTTCCTATTGAATTTGAATTTTCCAGGATCTGTCCTAATGATAGCTCTGTAACTGCTAACTAGGACTTTGTTAAAATGAAACAACATTAAAACATGATCAGCCAAGATGCCTTCACATAACGAGTCTCCATTTCTTAGTTGAGAATAGGCCAAGTGGGAATGAGATAGTGGACTTCTAAGGGTCACAGAGAAACAAGGCAGAACATAGCAAACCATTCTTGACTTACAAAGGAAACACAAAAAATTTTTGAGACCATTTATATATCACAAGAATGTCAAATTTTACTTGTATTTAAAGAGATACTCAGGGAAGTTTGCGAGTAAGGTGACACGCAATGATCTTTTTTATGTTTTCATTATGTATTGCCTTTCATCTGGTTCTGTGACTGAAACAATTACTATTTAGTCAAAATTGATTTATTTCTATTCTTTTTTAAAAATTCTCAATGAGTCATCAACAATTCAAGCCCTCCAGTAAGAACTTTCCTTTGCCCCTCTACTGTCTGAAATCTAGCTAGAGAATTTGAGATAGAAGGTAGTTCCACTTTCTTCACCAAGGAAACAACCAGGGCTGTGGGAGGTAGGGGTGGAAGTTAGTTAGTTCAACATCTTCCAGTAGAGAGAATTCTATAACCCAGGATAGAACTGTCTTCCAACTTTTTCCTGTGGGCAGTACCAAGCCAAGTGTCAAAAATCAAAGGTAAACTGTATGAAATGCTGAAGTCACTTCAAAGAGCTTAGTCTCTGAAGAGCACTGGAAAGCATGTGTCTGGGCCTCTTTTCCCTTTCTAAAATCCCAGTCTCTTCAGGTACTTGAGAGTTAAGAGCAGAGAAATTGCCCACAAAATTCTGCCAGGGACACCACTGAACAGGGTGCAAAGGTTGGTGGTGTATGTATTTCTTTGTAAAATGCATATTTTTTTCCTCCTAGTTAAAACCACAAGTATTTGAACTACTCCCAGAGGAATGAAATCTCAGACCTGTGGAATGTCAGTCATGGAAATTAAATGACCACCACGTGACCTAGCAAATGCCACTGTGGAAAATAAACATGTGATGCTGAGCAGACTTGCTGTGTGCTCTAACTTTTGAGATGACAGGCAATCACTTTCCAAAACGACAGCCAGAGGTACAGCTCTCAGAAGGCTTAAATCAAGAGTCTTTTAGAGCAAATTGACTATTCCTCTGTGATTCTCCAGCAAATTAAAGATCTGCTCTTGAATGCTGGACAATGAAACCCCAGACAAAACTGCTAAACACACACAAATGTGCTCTTCCTTTTTGGCCACAAAAAGCTGTATTGTTGAGTACCAGCTTACTCAATCCTATTCACAGCTGTGCAAAATCACCATCTCTCCATTTTGAACAGACAAAGAAAACTACTTAACTCCAATATGACGTTAAAGGTGATGCAAGTTAGGGGTGAGAGAAGAAACATGGAAGTGCCAAACAGGAGAAGTGAAAGGCCAGAGGATCTTAGGAAGCACTGAAAAGGATGCAGAGAGACAGGGAAAGCTAGGCACTGCTGAAGGGAGGGATGAAGAAGTCAGAAAGGTGGAGAAGTGAAAAAGTAGAGAGAAGTACAAGATGAAGTACCTACTTAAGAAAGAATTATTAAGCTGGCTACCACAGAGGCAATGAGGCTGCCCCCCAGATTTGGCGCCCTTTTTTACTTCTACTTCAGCTAGCATTGGGAATGCAGACTGTGTGGCCAGCAAGTCCCTGCACAGCTGGAATCCATCCTAGTGCTGCTGGGCCCCTGGCCTCCACCACTGGGGAAGCAGTGGGAAGCCCTTCCCTCTGGTTTGGCAAGGTCAGGCTGCAGCCTGCCAGTGTCACTGCCCTCCTTAGGGAAGTCATAGAGAGCAAGACGAATGTGGCCCAGCCCGGCCTGTTGCAGACTGTAACAGGGTCCCAGGAGGACAGCTCAGGCCCTTCCCATTTTTTCACAGAGTGTGCTGGAATCAAGACTCAAAAAGGAGTATTTTTCTCTTCAAGGGCAAGGCAAAAGGGTATGAATTTTTCTCGAAGAAAAAGCAGTTACCTTCAGGTCTTCAAAGCGTTAAAATTGAGGTCCAGTGTTTCACAGTACATAGATGCTAAATCTTCACTAAATTAAGCAATTGGGTGGTTTATATTTGCACGTCTCTTCCCTTCAGGGCCCCTTTCCAAATTTCAAGCATCTCAGCTTATTTAATTAAATGTGCATGTGACCTCTAACACAGTAGACTCCTGGCTGAGGGCAGGAATGTTGAGTAAGCAATTCAAGCCCAGGGTCTGTCTTCGGGTTGCTTGCAAACTCTACCAAGCCCTGTATTTCTTCTGAGGGTCCCAGGACTTCAAGTCAAAACATGAGTAACAGCCAAGGCGCTCTTGATTCTTTGAGGAGGCAACATGGGCATCTTGAAAGAGTGTCTGGACTGTAAATGAGACAACCTGGGATATATTCCCAGAAAACCCACTTCCTAGTTTTATGATCTTACACACAAGTATTTCTCCCATGACCTTGGGTTTACCATCTTCAACTTAAGTCATGGGACTAAGAGACCTCTAGTGTCCCTTCTGGCATTTTGTGGCATGAATCCAAGGGCTCCTTACTTCCCTTAATGCCCACTTCCCCCAGTATCTAACAAATGTTGTATTTAAGCACTATGATTTGCTCAGATTTCTTTTTGAGCATGGAGTTGGACATCCTCACCAATTCAGGTGTGAGAGAACTCAATAATTTTTTAAAGACTGCTTTATAGAAGCTACTCACTATGAAAATTTAATTTATGAAAGAAGAATTAAATCAAATACATTCTTAAGTCATTTTAATGAGTTTACAAAATTGAAGTAAATCTATTTATTCTCTAAAGATAAGATTTAGAACCTGAGCTTTAGTTCTGTCTTTCAAATGATTTGGGATGGGGTGGAGGAAAGGAAAATATATTCATCTCTGAGAATGATTAAATAAAAATTTAATCCTTAATTATACTACTAACAGACGCTGGTGGAAAATCATGCATCCCCACCAAATTTTAAGTGTCTGGACTCTGTGCTTTCAAATTAAAAAACAATTTGCAATCATTTGACTTTTAAAGTTATAATGAATGCCTAAACTCAAAGCATACAGTGTAATACAGACAGTAAATACTTTAAGAAGTATTAAGTAAAAGCAATCCACTCATTTCTCTTATGAATCTCTGACTCTGAGAGGAGCTTCTCAGTCTGCATCTTATTTTTCTCCACTATGCTACTGACTACCACACTGGCTTTTTCCTGCTTGGAAATATTGGGTCTGTATATGTTCTTTTTATTAAATTGTGTTGGAGTGAAGGTTCACAAGATTTGGCCCTCTGGCCAGCAGTATCAGCACAGCATCTTCTGGGGACCTATTAATAATGTATATATTGGGGGACCCACCCTGATCCATGGAACCTGAAACTGGATGTGCAGGCCAACACTCTACTTTTAACAAGTCTGATGGTTGATTCTAACACTTGAACCTTGGAATGTGAAGGAAGGGATCTGGAACTGAAGCAGGGAAAGGCTATAAGATACAAGGACTTGGCCTTTTAGATTTCATGGGTCACTACTTTGTTTCCTGACTACCTCAACTTCCACCCTTTTGGAGTGGCTCTCCTATTGCTCTAGAGTTCATATATGTAATGAGAGGAAACAAGTACATTCTATGACTATCACAGTGTTTTGCTCAGTCATACTTGGCCTCTCTCCATGGGCCTCTTATCTTTAAAAACAATTCCATGTTCTCAGCATTGCCTGAGTATCTTGGCACCACTATAAAACCCAAAGTATAAACATTTAGCATTGGCTGTAATGTTTTTCAAATTGGGTTTATGGAGAATCAGAACTCTCTCAATTTTGAATAACATTTGTCCAGAGAGTGAGGGTTGTAAGCATCAGTTTGCAGATGCTGTTGACCTCTGCTGAACTTCTTGCCAGAATGAGACAAGATAAATATGTGAAGAAAGTTTGATTTTTGTCTTGCTTTTATTTGCTCATTAAAGTCAAATATTCAATTTAGATGACTGTTTTAGTGTTATATTTTATCTTTGAATTTTTTTATTTTTCATATATTCTTCATCTTTTAATACCCATAGTAATAAAGCAAAAATTAGGAACGCTAAGAGACACAGTACTTGAAAAATTACTGCGGGCAAAATACAAAAAACCTATAGAACACAGATGAAAGGAACTTCTAAAATCATTATGTCTTTTCAAAATTCTATATACACATCCTCATCTTTATGTTATTCCAATCTAGGTGACAATAAACTTCAAATCTTCACTTATGAGTAAATCAATTCCTAGACTTTTTCATGAATAAAGCAACTCTCTGGTCTCTTATAGATGTCAGAGGGCAAGTTCCATGCAGTCTAGAGCCTGGCACGAGACTCAGTACATTCTTGATATGATGTGATCACAGACTCTTTTTTTCTGAAATAGCTTTTTTCAGTAACAGTGTCTCCTGATCATGTTGTAGCATTAAGACAAAGCATTGAAGAAATACTTGTTTCCTTTACCATCCTTTCAGTGTACTTCAAGCTAGTGTTTTCCTGTCCCTTCAAACTACAGCCTAGGAAAGGCCCAAACATCATTGTTAACTAGAGGCACCCATTAAATAATTTGTTGACTACATTTTGTTGGGAAGATTGTGTCTCTCCAACATTCATCTTGCTAAACATTTAAAGATATCAAATGAAATTATTAGGGTATACTCTTGTACAATATGGCTGGTTTCATTATAAGGAGAGACTATGTTATACAGGAAAAATTATGTGGAGATACAGGGTCATGATGCTTATCTGCTAACCAAGAGAGAATCTTCAGAATAAACCATCTTGCCAACACTTTCATCCTAGACTTTTAGCCTTCAGGGTATATACATTGTTTAAAGAATCTAGCATGTGGGCTTTTGTTTTGGCAATCTTAGGAAATGAATATACTACTCATCTAGGAATCAGAAGGCATGTGCAAGGGAATAGTCCTTTATTTGTTGAGAATAATGGAAAATCTTTCGGGCCAAGATTCCTCTCTAATGCCTACAATTGAAGTATGATGTTTCCTTGGCCTGATTTCAATGAGAATCATAAATATCCTTTTCTAAACAGATGAAGCTAAAGAGTTAAAGGATCAGCTAGTCTATCTGCTTTGCCTACCCTCTGTTTATAGAATGAAAACATAAATCATATGAGATAAGACAACTTTGAGTTGCTGATTAGTTACTAGAAGAACCAGAACTTAGCTGTGAAGCCAATCCAGAGTTTCTTCATCATATCAAGCTAACTTGAACTTTTTGCTATGCAGATTTAACACCTGCAATGTGCAGGGTGCCATAATAAAGGCTTTAAGTTGAGGTCAGTTGTTCCAAATCAAGGATTTATGGGTAATATACACACATGGTAAGGTCTTTAAAAATAAAAATAAAAGGGGAATGTGTGTGTGTGTGTCTGTGTGTGTTGTGTTATGCTATGTTGTGTGTGCTTGGGTATATGTGTAGCAGAAGGAAAGAGACAATGGAGAGAGAAAGGGAGACACAGAGAAAGAGAGAGGAGAGAAAAGGAGATCCACTCCAGGAGATATGACAACTTACTTCCTGTAATCTCCTGGGACTTCCTGTGGAAAACCTGCAGCCTTTCACTCTCTTTCAGAAGAGCCTTGACTTATTTCTGGTGTGACCTACACATCTGCCCGGCTAACTTGCCTCAGGCGTCTCATCTTCAAAGTTTCCAGTAATGTTCACAACTGGCTTTCAATTCAGGGAGACAGACCTTATAAATATAACACCTCTTTCTTTCCCCTAAATGTGTTAAAGTCAAAGGGAGGAAGGGCAAACTGATCAGGAGATTCAGAAGTAGGGCAGGGTTTCTGTGACACATACAGGAGCAGGCAGGTCTTTGGATGTCCATGGCCATTTTCAACCCCAGTTCAGAAGCATGCAGGTTACTATGAGTGGCTCTGATCTTAACATGTCTGACTAGTCTGTTGAAGAAATGAGAGAAGTGAGATAGGAAAGAGAGGATGTTTATCACTTTCCTTATCACGGAAACACAATACCAACACCCATCTCTTAAAGAAGAGGACTCATTTTGGCTCATAAATTCAGTCTATCCTGGGCTGGCTCCAGAGTAGGAATAGAACAGCCCAGGGGCAAGGTGCAGGAAGGGATGTGAAATCCATGGAAGCCAGGAAACAGAGAGAAAAGAGAAAAGCCTGAAAGAGTTGTACTTTCCTAGGTCATACCCATGTGGCCTTCCACCTTTTCCAGCAAGGCCAAATTGCTAACAGCATCCATCTATGAACTCAGTGACTTAGTCCACTGAGAAGTACAGTGCCTCCATGATCCAATTCACTTTACATGGTTGTCTCTCTGAACACAGGCATAAGGCTGTTGGGGGACACTCTAGCTCTAAACTGTAACAAAGGGGAAATGAACACACCAAGCACAGTAGGGAAAAATTCAAGGTGGGAAGAGAACTGAATCATAGAAAATGTATGGCAAAAGAATGAAGGGAAGAAAAAAAAATACAAAACAAAAAACAGCTTTAAAAGGGGCTGGGGAGATGGATGGCTCAATAGAGTAAGTGCTTGCCTGGCAAGTGCAAGGGCCTGA
>NDGN011456269.1:0-17353 GCA_002564285.1 Tympanoctomys barrerae
AATAGTTGAGATTGTTGGAAAGGTTAGCCAGGGATTTGGATGGAACCAGAGCAGAGGAGAATGATAGGACATCAACTTTTTCATTTACTTGTTTAACGAAACATCAGAACATTTCCCGTGTGTTTACGGCCACTCTGTACAAAGCATTTTGCACAAGCATCTTATTTGCGTCTAACAGGATAAGGGCAAAGGTGAACGTAAGGGTTGTTTGTGGCCGCCGTGTGGCGGGAAAGCCCACGGGTTCTCCACTATTTCTCATACACACAAGGTGTCCTATTGGGCACCAGAGTGGTTCCTACGAAGATATATTTTTTTTGTTTTGCTGGTATTGACCAATAGCAAATCCAAGGAAACATGGACAGCCCTACCTATTAATGGAATGAAAAGCTCCAGTGGGTCTTCCACAGTCAAGAACATCATTTAGAAATAAAATCAAATAATATATTTTTATATCATTCACTTCATTGCCTCAATAGTCACCTCACATATAGATGTGACATAAAATACATAAACTCATTATAATTTGATTATTTAATCCAATACTGGTCTTTTCAGGACCTTTGAGTAGCAAGAATGTCATAAAAAGAAAACTATCCAGTCTCATCTCCCATGTTTAAATTAATAATTCTATAACAAATAAACTGTTTCTAGTTCTTTCTCAGCTCTCACCTTATGCAACTATGAACACATCATTCATGCTAACAATCCCACAGCTTGTTGAGAGCTGGGATGTGATTTTTCATTCATTTTTGTATCCCAGCATCTTGCCTATTGCCTTAGCACAGTAGCATGGCCAAAAAAAGATATCTGGTTCACCAGACTGATCCATTCTTCCAGGGAGGTTGCTGATAACGTGAGGCTGAGAAGCTGGGCAGTGATGTAGGGCAGGCTGCAAGACGGCGAGGCAGCTTCGTCGACCCGTAGAGAAGGACACTGCAGGTGGACACGTGCTTCTGGAATGAGGGTGCCGAGCTCGTGAGTGAGTGGCAAGCCACGCACCTTTGCGGCGTTACATCCAGCGCTAGGTCTCTCTACCATGTGTTGCCAGTGCTTTTTGGTTCTGGCGTTGCGCTCAGTGGCTGCAACACCGCTTCTGCTGCCAAAATCTCCTCTCAGAGGTTAAGAGCTGTGGCTCTCTTTCTCCATTAGTGACCCACGGCTGCTGGAAACTTTGCTGGGAGTTAGAAATGGACGTCACAACAAGAAGTTTATGAAGTAGGTGTTACATTCTGCAAGACCAATGTTCAAAATGTGCATTGTACCGGCAGTGTCATTGAAGGTACATTTGGTCATTGTGTGGCCTTTCATAGCAGATTGCAAGGCAGAAATTGAGGGAATAACTGAGTGACATTTCGTGGCTTTTACTTGGCTAGAAATTCATTTGCAGAATTTTGTCCTCCGACTGCGGAGGTCTCTTGTCTTTAAAACTACTTGTGTTGCTAAGACCATTTTCCTTAATACCCGGGCCTCAGCCTTTTCGGTTTCCCTTAGAAACGCCCATCATCAAGGGCACTGCAACTCCTAGGCTGAGGGAAACGCTCAGGCCCTCCCTGCGATTCGCCTGTGCTTGCTGCAGCGTAGGAGAACGGCGTATTTGGAACCAAGAACATCTGGTTCTCAGCCTGACTCCTGTCATTTACTAGAACTGAAATCATGGGCAATTTTTTCTGTGACCTCAGTTTTCACACTTATATAACAGCAGCCATTTGAATCTAATTGAAATGTGTTCTTAAGAGGCTCAGGTGTTGGAAGTTTGGCTGGGCCCTTAAGAGGTGGAGCCAAGTGGGAAGTTGTGAGGTCACAGAGGCGTGCCTGAGGGGGACAAGGCAGCTGTCCTGAGTCCTGGTCCTCTGTGGCTCCCAGGATTGTGATGTGGGCTCTGTCTCCGTGGCACATGTTTCTGCTGCGGTGCCCTCGACTATGATGCCTTCAGCACAGCCAAACTGATGCCCACTGCATGTCCCTGAATCGCTAGAATGGTGAGTTAAATGGAATTCTTTTCTTTATAAAAGTGTCTAGCCATAGGTATTTCATTCTAATAAGTGGACTGGGAAGATGGTGACGATCTTACTGTGACAGAGCTTAGTATGATGATATTGCAGTTAAAGCAGTGAGCACAGCACTGGGGCCGTGGCAGGAATTCACTGAATGAAATCATGAGTACTGAGCAAGGTGTGTTGACACCTAAGCCGCCAGCTGTGCGCTGCTTCACAGCTGTCAGTGAGGTGTCACAGTCCCCAGGAGAGCAGGATGCTGTGGAGAAATGCATACAAGCGTGGTTTCCACACTCGTAATTGTCCTACCTAGAGAGCTTTGGTCATTGTAAGTGTCCACATATCGCAACTCTCCTGGTCCTCATCATTGTCTGGTCCCTTTGGCTGGTGGTTGGGGACGGGAACAGCTGGCACAGAGTGGCTGGCGCGGAATTATTACATATCCTTTTCCTGTAGGATCAGCACCAAAATCAGACTCACTAGCGGCCTCTAGGGTGGACAGCTAGACCGGGTGCCTTTCACATGAAGGTATTAGGTAAAGCTACGGGAATGAGTGAGGTCATGGATAGTTTGGGATTAAAGGAGAGAAAACTGAGCCCCACTTGACCTCAGAGAACTCCGTGTGGTGACCACTTTTAGGTCATCCCTGGCACTCAGCAGCTGCACGATAAATATCTGTTGAGTTTGTAGATACCAGGTTGCAGGGTGCATCATCCCCTCTTACAGTACCCGAGCCCCTTACTTCTCCGATGATTTCGTTGTCTCTGCAAAGCTCCCTAAGTCTGTACCCTTCCTGAAGATGCCAAAGCTCAGCATCCTCTGCAAGTCCGTCAGGCCAGCGCTGCTGCCCAGCACTTCACCAAGTCCTGGCAGGCGCTGTGTGCTTCTTCTTCGTAGCTATGTGCCTGAAGCTCCAGCTACCCCTCAAAGGCAAGACATGGTCTTTGCATGTCTGAAATTCCTGTATCCGGCATGTGCTTGACTGCAGCAAGCTCTCAATAAGTAAGAGATTTAATGCTCGATTAATCAGCGAGTTTAAATGCCTATCAGAGAAAGAGGGAATATGTGGAATGGAAAGTGAACTATGTTCCAGTAAGAAACAACTGGGGCTCGTCCCAGGAGAGGAGAGAATGAAGGGCTAGAAAGTGGGTGCTGTGCCCCTGGGAAAGCAGACCTCGGTGGGAAGGAGATCATGCCTCGAGCAGGCAGGATAAACTGGATCTAGAAAAAAAGTGGGTTTTTCATTTCTCAATGATGTATGCATTATGTTCTTTTTGTTTGTGTTGTAGTTGTTTTTTTGTTTGTTTGTTTTGGAACCGGAGATTGAACTCAGGCCCTTGCGCTTGCCAGGGAAGCGCTTATTCTGCTGAGCCATCTCACCGACCCCTAGTTTTTCAATTGGTATGTGTTTGTAGTACCTGGTGATCCCGTTGATCTTGGGGCGTTGGTCTATGTGCATAGTGTGTCTTCATTCCTTCTTCCCCTCCCTTCCCTGCTCCCTCCAACTCTTGACCCCTCCCATTTGCAAAAGATCTCCTGGCATTATTGTGTTAGATGCCACAAGTGGCAGTGGATATGTGGCAGTGACAGAGGCAGGGGTTCGGTCCTAAGGCTTGACTTTGTGCTGCAGTGCTCCATGATGGGGCTAAAGCGCTGTAGCCTCATGGATAGCCCTATGCTAGTCATGAACAAGGAAAGCAGTCGGCTACCACGTAGTACCATGGCCTCCAGCAGAGTGCACGCAGGAAGTGTGCTCTTTGAAGCTTAGATTCTCTCTCTAGTGTTCTGTCACTGCCAAGGATACCCTGAACTGAGAAGGACAACAAGTCCAGACATTGTGACTCAGGAGTTAAGCAAATTTAAAGAGCAGTCAGAGAGAGAATTTCAGGACTGGAGAGCTTACCATTTTCTTTTATCTTTTCCAATATAATTTGTGTTTGTTGTACAAACTATAATTGAAAAAATATCCAAGTCCTTATGCACTACATGAAAGACCCAACCTTCTGACCTCCATTAGGCAGCTTGGCCTGAAAGAAAGTGAGTGCTCTCCTCTGCCTTTTTGGAGGTCCTTGCAGTGATATTTTTGGGGAATGAGCGCATTGCCGTAGGAGCCTGAGGCTAGCATTCTGTGACAGCTAAAGAATTTTAGGAGCCCAAAGGACACAGAAGTGGTAGGTGGAGTTGCACTAGAGTTTCGAGATGGGTGTTGTCCTCCACTGGTATCTTTCTAGTCCCCCTTCCCAACTTGATCCACTTGTTCATGATTTTTACAAACATTTCTCTCACGTTCTTTGTATCTCTTTTTTCCTCTCTTCTGTTCCCTTTCCTCCCCTCTCCTCCCCTCCTCTCTCCTCTCCTCTCCTCTGCTATTTTCTTTCTTTCTTTCTTTCTTTCTTTCTTTCTTTCTTTCTTTCTTTCTTGTATTTGATACAGGTTCTCACTACCCAGCTTGAACTCTTAGTGATCCTCCTGTTTTCAGCCTCCCCAGCACTGGGATTACAAGTGTGAGTCACCAGCCCAGTTTTGGTGGCTGGCTCAGTGTGCCCAAGTGTGGGGCCAGCGTGGCATGTGGTGCTGGGGATTGAACCCTGGTGCCTGCACTTGCCTAAGCAGGTGCTTGGTCTGCTGAGTTATCTTGCTGGCCCATGTTCTCTGTTTCATACTTCCACTAGCTCTATTTTTCAGATCAGCCCCTTCTTCTGCTAGATATTATCATTAAAAAGTTTCCTTATAGAGCTTTTAAAACCTTTCTTTTAATTCCCCTCAATGAGATCTATTTCTGCCCTCTGCTGTTACATAAATTTATCATCTCTCATCTCCTTAAAAGGCTTTCCTGTATTTGAATAACATATTTGTACTTATTCTTATCCTCCGAAGCCAATCATCCTTGGCTTCTTAAACTCATCTTTATCTGCTAAAGTTGAGATTTTTTTTCCTCAATTGGTTACGTTTACAGTTTCATTCTCATTGTTTAATACCATTACCTCTGCACAGAACACAAGACACTACCGCAAGCTGAAGGATGATCCTGAAGCAAAGGTCTGTGACTGACTCAGTGACATTGTGGTTAAATAGAAGGCACACAGCCAGTGCTTCCGCCTTCTCTATGGTGCCCATCTGACGGCCTAGTATTCCGTCTCTGGAGGGAACACAGGACTCTCGTTGCAGCTCTGTTTACCTATGATCCCCAATAATCTTCCAAAGCCATCCGTAGGGAGGAACTCGGCAGAGCACCTGGGTTCTGTGGTCAGCCTTTCATATTTCCTTGGTGCATCTGCTTTGGACACTAAGTGCCACATGTGTTTATTGGCATAAGTCAAAACAATGAAACAGAAAAAAATGTGGGTAAAGGAGATTTTAAGAAAAAAATTTTAAATAGGTTTTTTCTGTTGTCTATAAAGAAGCTTAAAAAACCTTTTCTTAGGGCATTCAGGGAGCTTTTGAGAGCATTTTTCATTCATTTGCCCTTTGAAATAGAATTATTGCCATTTAAAGGTGGTATGCAAGCACTGTCCTACCTACACTTATTTCAGCCATCTGAGGAGATGACATTCAGACTGAAGTGCGTTGCTGCGGGCTGGCGGACGCGGCGCTGGCTTGATGTTGACACATTTTTTGACTCTTCTGTAAGCAATTCTGTTTTCATTTCTGTCCTGAGGTTTGGACTGAACTTTAGTTTTCCACTAGCTGGCATATATCACAAAAGGTATTGCTATGCAATCGTCACATATTCCTATTACCTGTATACAAAGGTCTCAGCGTGACATTTGGTCCCAGAATGCAACCAGCTTGTTCAAAACTCTTCGAGTACGTGCTAGAGAATCAATTATGTTCTCTCCTGAGATAACTAACCTCCTCCTTCTGGTTGGCCCAGGACCTGCTACTGGGCATGTGCAGGAATCAAAGGAAGATGGAAAGCCTGGTTCCTGCCTGCCGGGCTCTCCGCAGCTTCCTGAGGAAATAAAGAATGATGAGCCCAAGCTGAATTTCATGGAAGAAAGTGTCTCTGCCTGAGACTAAGGATTTGGTGCGGAGTAAACGCCGATTCCTAAACGTTGAAAGTTTATTGTGTGACAGAAAGGCATCCTCTACCTATCTATCTCTTTCTTTCTTTCTTTCTTTTCTTTTCTTTTCTTTTCTTTCTTTTGTATTTAGTATAGGGTCTCACTACATAGATCGGACTCCTAGTGATTCTCCTGTTTTCAGCCTCCCAAGCGCTGGGATTGCAGGCATGCGCCACCACGCCCCGTCTCAATCGCCGTCTCAGCACGCCCTGGGGGTGGGGCCGGCAGGGCTGATGCAGGGGATGAACCCCGGCTGCTTCGCTGTGCCCAAGCAAGTGCTTTCATCTGCTGAGGCATCTGGCTGGCCCTATATTTCATTTTTTAAAAAAAGGATGCATGCGGTCGTGGGTGCAAGACACACAGGAGAAGGTGCAGGTGGGAAGGAGGGTCAGTGCTGGGCTGGGTTCTAGCCATGCAGGAGTGAAAGCGATAACCACGGTTGACAGTACCCTGTGGAGGCGCCGTGCTTAGTTGGTATCACGCTAGGTCTTGGTATACTGTAGTCCCTTGCTGTTTCGTAGTTCGAGTTTCACAGACTCGCTGTATCACTTGTTTTCAAGAAATATTAATCTAAATTATTTATCATGGATTTTTTGCTATGTTGTGGGATTTTTGCAGTACCGTATGGTCTATGCATGTTGTTAAAATTACATTGATTTACGAGTTTAGAAAATGGTTAAGAACATATAAAGCCTTAAAATTTATATAAATACTAAAATAAACATAACGTCACTACTTTGCTGATTCCCACTTGTCGTGGGAGTGAACACAATCTGTATTTGTAATTCAACATCAGAAATTGTATCTCTGCCAGGGAAGGAGACACGTCCCTTTGAGCTTGATCCACACGCACATATTCAGCAAAGTTCAGGATGTAAAGCAAGCTATTGTGCTGTCAGAGATGAAGACATTGCATTTTTAGAAAGCTCGCCAATTCCACCTGGCCCGGGACACAGGTTTTCTGTGGGAGGTCATCATGCCTTTGTGAGCTCCTCTCATAGAAGTCTTCCTGGACGGCAGCTAAGAACCCTGAGGGGCGTGTGAACTCTCTTCCACAGTCAACACTCGTGTCCCTAAATGTTTACTTGAGAAACAGTTTGGGGACACATTAAATTATTATTTCCAATAGCACTGCACTACCATGGAATGATTTGATTAATGTATTCTTAAATCAATAAACATTGCATTTTTTTGGCTTCTGTTTTTATCTTGGCTGCCTTAACACAGTTTGCATCATAACCAGGAACACTGGCTAAGTCCCCCGGCAAAGTTGCCTCATGTCTTTCAGTTCCAGAGTTTCCAAGGTATAATTCCATTGATGCAAAGTGCAGACTTGTACAGGACCAAAAGGAGATTTACAAGACCATAAAGAGGACACTTACAAGAGAGGCTCATCAAATTTCAAACATAGAATCAGATAAACATAACTTACTATAAATTTAAAAAAAAATAAAGGAAAATGTTGTTCTTCATAGGCCTTTTATTGCTATTACAACTACATAGGCTTGAAATAATTTTATCTTATACTATTAGAAACATGCCCTCAAAATATGGCATGTCAGGAATATTAAATGAAAGTGTGTGAATCATCTGGTTTCAGTTGGGCTCCTGCATTTGTAGCTTTCAGCTGTGAGCAAATGCTGTTTTGCATACAGAACAGAAATCCAGATTTGTTTCTTAAGAATTAGATAAAAGTGAGAAAAATCAAAGGGCACTGAATGCTTCAATCTTTTGAAGCCCACTGAAGAGCGGCCCGAAGCGTGGCACTGGCCTGCTGACCGAGACGGGAAAGCTCACATGCAGCCTCTCTGGCCTCCTCCTGCCCCTGGATCTCCCCCGTCATTTCCTTCAATAGGAGTCATAGAAACCAGGATCTCTCTTGCCAAGGTGCATCCACCTCTCTCTCCCCAGCAAGTCGGAGCATCTGGAAAGTGTGCTTTCCCACTTCTTCCTCAAAGACCTTCATTCCAGAAGGAACGCTCCAGAGGCCAGAGAGTCTGAGGGACAGGCTTGCTGGGCCACCCCTTCAGACCATCCCCTGTCGATCGGATGCTTCCCCACCAGTTCTCGAAGGCCGTCCACTCTTCACCCAACCAAAGTGTCAAAGCGGTGTTCTCTGAGTCTCTGTCTTTGTTTCTGAGGTTCCCGTGTCATATAAAACTGAGGTCCAGGGCTTTGTTATATTTTCCTCCCGTTAACAGGTCTGTTGTTGCAAGTGTCACAGCCAAGTGAATCTGCTGCACTTTCATCAACATGTCTTTTGTGGTCAGAGCCACCCGTGACTCTCATGGTGGGAGGAGAGGAGTTGCCCCTTTCAGCCTGCGGAGGCCACACACTAAGGCACAGCTGGAAGTCTGCATCCATTCCTTTGTGTTTTCATCCTGCTATTCATAGCAGGCCCCTGCTGTGAACCAGGGAGAGGAGAAAGAAAAATTTCTGACCTTGCTAATGAGCTCCTCTGGGGAGGGAACCCGCATACGTCAGATGGTTACAACGGGATGAGCTGAGCAGAGCCATAGAAACATGCTCAGAGCCTTTGAGATCGGGCAAGGTGGACCCAGCTGGTGAGCAGGAAGGGAGTAGAAGGCCTTCTGAGCAGGTGATGCCCCACTCCGCAATCAGCGCTTATGTGTTTATTTCTTATCTCATTTACAGACCTCAGCTCCCATCTTTTGTATTATTGAGAATTATTTATTATTTATTTTTATTTAATTTTAGAGAAGGGTCTGCAGGGTGTTCAGGATCTCACTACTAGATCAGACTTGTAGTGACCCGCCTGTTTACAGCCTCCTAAGAGCTGGGATTACAGGTGCGTGCCACCACGCCCCATCTCAATCGCCATCTCAGAGTGCCCCAGGGGCGGGGCCAACATGGCAGGCCCAGGGATGGAACCCTGAGAATAATTTTATCCATGAACATTAATGTACATCTTTAAAGATTGATGTTTTTCTAAATAGCTATAATTACCATTATCATATCTAAAAATATTACCAATGTATCATCGAATATATATTTAGTGTTCAGATCACGTACTGTTTCAGGCACATCCTGAGTTATTTTGTTTTCAATAGTTTGCTTGAATTGGGGAACAATGAGCTTTATTGCCTACAGTTAGTTGATTTGTCTTTAAAATGTCTCCCCTGTGCCTTTCTTATTTTTGCCATCTATTTTTTGAAGAGCCTGAGTTTTAAAGGATGAGCAGGATAAATGGAAGAAGAACAGGGAATGAAATCCTCCAGGCTCAACTCTGCTCAGACATGTAACATCTGTGTACCTTCAATTATTTCATTTGTAGTAGCCTTAAGTCTACAACTGCCAGGAAGGGACCTAAATGTCCACTGAATGGATTGTTCATTCACACAATTGTTTTACAGATATTTATTGCATGTTAAGTCAATTAAGAAAGTAGTATCTTTTGTTGTTTAATCAGTAAGGAATGCCAGTTAGGGTAATAAGATGCTTGGAAGTAGTTGCAAGGCTTGGAGGGGTGATGGACAAGAGTAAGCACAGCTATGCCCAGATTTGCAAAATTCAGAGGCCTGAGCCAGAGTTGCTTGAAGCCCTAAAGCCAGTGGCCAGCAGGCAGCCATGGAGGGCGAGGAGGCTGTCAGGGAGGTCAGCAAGGCCCAGGCCACGGTGCTGGCCAGGCTGTCACTGCCTCTCCACAACCCCAGACTCATGGAACTCACTCTGCTGACAGAACCCAAAGTGAAGCTCTGCTGGTGAGCTGAGATGGCGAGACAGTCTGAGGATGTCGATCTCAAGTTTCCTGCCCTGTGATCGGGTGGGAACAGGAGGGCGGAAGGATTGAGGACAGACACCAAGTGCGTATCACACGGCGGTCAGAGCGAGCCCCTCCTGGTGCCGGGCAGCACTTGGAGAGTTCGGGGAGAAACAGAAGAGACGAAGTATTCTCCTGTGTGGCTCACATTAAATTGTAGAAGATTAAATAAGTTACTGCATTAGCACCTTTAGTGGGGCCAAGCACAGAGCGTATTCTTCACAAACAATCATTCTCTACTTTCAAGTTCATTACTGGCCCAAGAGAATGTAACGCTGGGCCCAAAGAGTCTGTTTTGAAGGGTCAGTGCTTGCATTTTGCCAGCAGAGCCACGTCTTATCTGTGTTAACTTTGAAAGCCACGTGGAGCGCCTGGCCTAGAGTCTCTTGATAGATACTACAGCCAAGGGCTTGAAGCCAGCATCGGTAGCTGCGCGTGCCAACCCACCCAAGGACACACAACACAGACGTCCTGTGGAGAAGACACAGCGCCGCCTCTGTGCAGCAGGCCTGAGAAGGAGACAGGAGCATGTCAGGGCCTCCGCTGATCGTCTCATCTGTGTGAGGGAGCCCTTTCATCTGTCCCGAAGACCTGCCATTCACTGGCACCTACCGCCCACCGGTGTTGTTCTGCTTTGCTGTCTTGAAGCCAAGTGTGAAGTGCGGCTCCTTAACCCAACCTCTGCCCAGTCAGCTCTGCGGCACCCCTCAGGGCCTACAGTGGGAGTCCTCCAGCTTCTGTGGTTTCTCCCGTCCTTATTCCAACTCATGGACCGCAGCAGGAAGACTGGAGCTTTGTAGTCAAACAATCTGGATGCTCCTACTATAGACCTACACGCAGCACATTTTCACTCTTTTGCTTGTGTCCTGAGGAAAAACTTGTTATAATAAGGCCTCCTGGCCGGATCATGAGAATTAAATGAGATGACATCTATAAATCATTGGGCTCATAAGGACCATGTCACAAATGTTCATTTCTTTACCCACTAAATATATTGTTCTGGATATTGCCTTCATTCTAGTTTCATTTTTTTTTAAATTATGTAAAACTATTGAGTAAATATTTCTGTTTTATATGGGCCTCTTGTTTAATCTTCACAATAGCTATATGATGGTTATAGGAATAAAACATAAGTAGTTCTGAATATAAGTAATGGTGTGAATATAAACTATATTATTCTGATTTAATAGATCGGTATTCTCTCTAAGAGAGATTGTATAGCTTTCCCAAGATCGCTGCCCTAGTTATCTGTCAAGTACGAGATTTAAATGCAGACATTCTTACCTCAGGGCCAGCATGTCCTCCACAGCTCAAGAGTCTTCCCTGCCCAGCACACAGACTTTCTGCGTAGCGAGCAGGAGCATATGTATTTGTTATTTGAATTTGTTACCTGAGGTACCATAGTTAGTAGACAAAGAATGTGGGGATTAGAATCTTTACAACCCATCTTATAGTAAAATACTATCAACCGATTCATAGAAGTTAGTATAGTCTGCAGCTCTGAGCAGGGGCATGAACAGATTATGGATGATTTCATTATTAGGGGGGCCATGAGAAGGGGATGTGTGGGGAGAGGTGGGAGGAGGGAGAGCACGTGTCCTGGGGAACCCAGGGACGAGGACTGAGGAAAGTCGCCCGGCACGGCTTGCTCGCCCATCAGCCCTCCCACTGCTCCTTTCCGACCACACCTCCCCTCCACGTGTGTCCTTCAGCCCTGCCTCCCCCTGTCACCACTGCCCAGATATTTTGCGTGTGCCACAACTTCATCTCTAGCCACAGTGTTCCCAAGCAGTGCTGCCGAGGGGAACTGTATCAGAAGCACGCCTGGTCCCAGATGGCCCTAGGTCACCTTAAAAACTTGTGAGCTTAAGGGAACGTGGGCCCTGGGGTACAAATGTGTGCACAGCCGCCCTGGGAGAGAGTGGCCACTGGACTCAGGTGGGTGGCCGCCACACAGACTGGGGCATCAGTGTCTTCAGACTTTTCACTTTGGGGTAGCCTCAGATGTGGAATTTTATGTGAAATTCTCCAAATTGTAAATATTACTCCTGATTCATAGTTCTGAAATCACCGTGAAAGGGGACATAGCTGGGGCCACACGTTTGGTAGGCTGCTGGTTGGTGACCTCCACGGGGTCTGTGACCTCTCCTCTGTGGTAGGCTTGTACATTCTCATTTCTACATTTGTCCTATTCCTCTGACACCGCCGACTACCATAGTGACAGAATAAGTGCTCACCAAAAATGCCTGTCCTTTTCCAAACTGATGTTTTTTTTCTTAAGCATGAGCCTCGGCTCCCTCCCCAAAAGTCTTTTTGTGCCTCCATCTTTTACTTATTTGTAAATGTTTACTAAAAAGTATCACAATTCAAAATCTTAATAAAAATAATGAATATTTGCACAAGTATTTTAGTTTGGAAACTTATAGTAAATAGCTTCAGTTAATAGCTTATAGTTAAGGAGCCGTGCTCATCTGATGAAAGGAAGAAAAAGCTCAGTATCATGTTTCTTCACCCTGTTTTCATTTGTTTTGCCTGGAGACCCCACAGGACACGGAGAACATCGGTGGGGCTAAATCCTGCCACTGTTACCTGCCAGCTGTATGAGATTAGGCAAGTTTTTTCACTTGTCTTAGGAAACTTGGCAGTGGCCTGGAATTGTCAGAATTTTCTGGTTCTGACTGAGCAGACAATCCAATCTGGAATTTGGCGAATAATAAGTCTCATAGTAAAATGAGCAGCGCCGTGCAAACCACACACACACAAAGGGTGATATCCTTTCGACATTTTGCAATGAAGTAGGCTACGTAGTAGAAAACAGTTATGTAACAATATCATGTAAATCCAACACTGTAGCACAAGGCAGTTCGGCATGGATCACAGCCATTCGTGGCAGGCCCCAGGAATTCAAGAAGAGCATGGTGTTGCGGGCTGTGATCAAAGGCAGGCTCTGGAGCCAGACGGTCTACTTGTAAATCCTAGATCTCTGCTTACTTGGCCTTTCTGCTCTGCAGCTATCTTGCCTGTAAAATTAGGGTAATCCCTGTTCCCCACGGTGGTCATGTACAAAAAAGACAGAGCCTCGTGTCATGCCAACCTAGAGGAGCGAGGTTTCCATGCCAGGCTCCCGGGAAGAAGTCATCAACTGCACAAAAGACTTAGGAGTAGTTTTAAAAATAAATAAATAAGCCAGCAAGCTGAAGGAAGCAGGGTGGCTGTGAACGTTGTGGTTGAGCAGGGAAGGTATTTGAACCCTTTCAGAACCTCTAGTTTGGGTGTGAGCTAAGGAAGCTAGATAGAAAGAAGGGGGCAGAGCCCAAGCTCATGTTCGCTTTCTCTCGTCTCCTTCTGCCTTCCCCAAAGTACTAAAATTTAGGTGAACTTAAATAGGAAAATCTAGAGCATATATGCAATCCCCCAGGCTCTCCAAATCCCAAGATACTTTTCCGAGTCCTTCTTAAAATCTTGGTCAAACGATGATGTTACACAGGAGCGCAAACTATGCATATAGAAAGGTGGGTCACGTTTTTTACAAAGCTAAAAAGATGTGTTGTTTTGAATAAGAACATATATTGAAAACCCTTTAACTTGCAAAAAATGAAAGTCAAATTGTGTCCGCTACAACTGCAAAATATACTTCAGCTCCTAAGAATAACTGTCACGTCACCATTCCGTGAAGCTGAGAAAGGACCTCGCCCTTGCTTGCCTTCTGACAGCCGTCATAGCTGACATGACTGTGGTTGCCTAGGCCCGTCACTCAGGCTAGAATTTTTTTCTTCCCTTATAAATGTGCAAGACATTATTAGCACAGTACAGTGGTACTTTTTTCAGAAGTAGTATGTGTTTGTCCTCATCTCTCTTAAGAAAACAGTCCTAAGAACAGAATCTTTTCAAAAACCCTTTGTACAAAGGATTTGCTCAGTTTAAAGCATGTTGAGGACTTGCTATTGATGAACAAGTATAACAAAATAATGTAAGGCTGAAATGTAAGCAAAAGCAATACAAAGGTAGTCAGAGCAGCTCATACTCCAGGGTAATTCCTCCAAAGTATTTTGCATGCGTGAGCTCTTGTGGTCCTGTTACTGTGATCTGGGCTGGGTGGACGTTATTCTTATCTCATGAAAGTTAAGTAGCTTGCCCAAGACTCTTACTAGAGCCATGGCTTTCTTCCTCTGAAGTTGGGTTTCCTCTGATCTCATCACGCATGACCGAGGCTTGAGCTCGTTATCCGTATGCAGCTATCAGTACTCTCTTGGCCTAGTGTCCTTTGTAGTCAGAAGAACACAAGAGTACATAGGAACACATAGACTGTTAATAGAAAATAGTGCAACCATGGTGAAGCTTAAGGATAAAGTTTTCCAAGTAAATGACTAGTAAATAAAAGGTAGACTCTTGATAAGGGAAACTCTTGTAGTATGAGCCTCAGAAAGATGTTAGAATGAGATCCTATAACAACCAAATACGTAAATAAATTTAAAAAAGAGCTAAGGTCCCTAAGATCCCAGACTGCTACCCACTAATGGGCCTAAGCCCTAAATCTGAGGCCAAGTACCTCACGTGGGTGATTTCTCCTTTCACCATGAGTAATGGGGTTAGCAAAGTGAGGAGATCAACTCAAGAGTTCTTTTTATTGTCTTCCAATTGGCTCACTATACCAGGAACTAAATATGAGGGTTAATATATTTTCATTGTAGTTGTAGCCTCAGAAAATCAAACTGAGTAAGACAAATCCCAACTTAGTTGTCGTAATGAAGACTATGAGAACATTGGTTAGAAAAGCAACTCTTACCAACTGCATCTTCATGGAAGGTTGGCCTGAAAAGGTGACATTTGCAATAGGATCTGGGGGATAAGTGAGTTTCAGAAGCCACTGAAGTGGGTGACATGTAGGAGGGGCCTCATAGAGGTAAGACCTGGAGGTGTGAAAATCTACTGGAGGTCTTCCCTGTTGGCCGGAGCAGAGAGAAGCCAGGGGTAGAGGGGGAGATGTTGGTGTCCATATTAGTTAGGACAAAGCAGCTTGGGGTTGAGGAACCGCTAGCATCCAGCATTAGTGTTCGACACATCTGACCTCAGTTTCACACCTCAGTATGAGGACAAAGTGTGCTTCATGGGCTGCATTGGGACCTGCACACTCCATGAGGAAGCAGTACATGGACAGAAGGAAGAAGTGACTCTTCCTTGGAGAGCAAATCATTAATACACTTCAAGAAATGGATGCTAACCAAATCTCCGCGGCGGAAGGAACTCTGACTTGGAGAAACAAGTTCCCTGTATCCCTGTCCCCTTCTGTTTCTTTTGCTCTTCGCTCCTCAGTGTGCCACTGAAGATAGAGAAGGCAGGGGATGGATTGCCAGGTTCAGGAGCAGGACCTCTGAGTACTACTTTGCTTCTTTCTTGTCCCATCTCCAGAGGCTATGCCTAGAGGGGACATCTAATGGGGCCCACCCATGAGAAGCGATGGATAGAAAGTCCCTGAGGTGCTAAAAAAATCCTCCTTGTTATCTACAGAGCTTTCACCAGGCCTGGCACTAAAGTACTCTAGAGCCACTTTGGCCCAAGCAGATTGACACTTTTTGGAAAGTATCACTGGAACAGAATTCTGCTGGGGATGGATTCAGTAGTGATGCTCACTGGATGTCACCTTGCTGACTGTCCGGGGCTGGGTTCTGCCTGCCGCCTGCCGGCATCTCAGAAATCTGTGCTGCAAGACACTGCCTGGCCCACGGAGGCTCGGCCACGCTGCAGAGACCTTATGGTGGAACTGTTCCTGGAAGGCTTGAGCCACGTCTATAGAGTTTTCATCTCGCATTGTGTAGGCACTTCTTCTTTGAGAAGACCTGGGACTTGAAAATAGCACAACTTCCCCAAAGCACTGCAGTGCAAATAGCTCACTTGTAAAAGAGTAATGAAATAATATATCAAGGCAACTCACTATAAGGCCTTCTAGGTTTGAATTCAAGGATTTCTGCTTTAGCAATAAGTATGGGAGGGAGTGGTAGGCCAGCGTATTTGGGCAAAGGTGCTATTTCATATTCTTATTTGGGTGAAACATTCAAAATTACATTGCCTGTTTGCTTTAAAAGGGCTTGAATGTGGATCATGCAATCAAATCTCTTTAAGACTTTCCTTAGAATTTAAATTCTTGCTGTTCAGTTCACATGAGTGCATGCAAATACCCATAAACTTCCAAAGTTACAGAGCAATTGCTACTAAAATCTAAGCCTGGAAATGAGATTCACCCCTCTGCTGTCAGAGCTTGTCCTAAGCACTTGCAGGCCCTCCTGGAAGTCTGGCTTTTTCTGAATGGAAATTAGGAGATGAGTCGAGATGAGGCACCCGGAGTGGCACCTAGCTGATAATTCTCCTGATCTCCATAGTCCACAGAGATTGCAGCGGATGATTTCCTGAATAGCTGAGATGGGAGTTTTTGCAGTTCCATTTCTTGCCTTCCCTTCCTTTCCCCTTTCTTTCATTCCTTTGTTAGTCAGCAAATGTTTATCACATCCTGGGCATTGATCTAGGTGCTGAGGCAGTGTTTCTAAGCTGTCGGGTTCTCAGCCTTAGGGGTCAGAGGTGACGGCATCACACACTGCAGCACAGCATGATGGGAAGCTCGGAGACAGAGGTGCACTGGGGGACGTGTGGGTGCGGAAAGGGCGTCGTACTTATCAGGCATCTGCTTTGTGCCAGACTGTGTTGGCAGGAGGGCAGCCCCTCCCTCTATGGCTTTCCCAGAAGGGTTGTGCAGTGCTTGTGCTGGTCACTTCCCTCACTCCGGACCCAGACAGTCCCGTAGTCCTCTCACCCCAACCGCATCTCCAGGTGCTTCTGGGAAAACCATGAGCCACTTTCTCACCCTCCCGTGAATGCGCTGACAGGCTGCTGGCATGCATCAGCTTCGTTTGCACTGTCCTAGGGAAATGCTGGAAAACATGAAATTTTTATTTCAATTTCAGCTGATGTTTTAAACTACCTCCTAAATGTAAGTCTCTGTGCTTGGATGTTCCTGTTAAAGCCTAGGTGGGACACATCTCCTCTCCTTTCCAGCATATGTTCTTCTGGATAAGGGGTGCCGACATCAAGCCATCCAAATACAAACAGTAATGTGTGTAGTCGTAGAAGGCTTTGTGAGTGCGCCCAAGGCCATGTTGTGTGTTCACTTCGTCAGAGGCATCAGGAAATAGAGGAGGAAGTGGCAAGAGTGAGTAGTGTGGCAGCAACGACAAAAGCAGCATCACTGTAAGAAGAGAATAACAAGGGCCAGCAAGATAGCTCAGCGAGCCAAGTGCCCTCTTAGGCAAGCACAGGGTTTGAGCCCCAGGACTGCATGCTGCACTGACCCTGCCCGTAGGCGTGCTGAGCCAGCCACCAAAACCAGGATGGTGGCGTATGCTTGTAACCCCAGCACTGGGGAGGCTGAAAACAGGAGGATCACTACGAGTCCAAACTGTGTAGTGAGACTTTGTACCAAATGCATACATTAAAAAAAAAAGAAGAAGAAACTAAAAAAAAAA
>NDGN011456271.1:0-11324 GCA_002564285.1 Tympanoctomys barrerae
AGGAAGAGGAGGAGGCGGAGGAAGAGGAGGAGGAGGAGCAAGAGATAAATGAGGGGAAAGAAAGAAAGGGGAAGGAGGTAGAGACGGCGTTCCAGTGTGTCAGGTACGCGCGCAGCGCTCCACAGTGAGTGCAGCCATCGTGTACTGTAACCACATGCGGATACAAGTCGCGTGTCCTTTCCTGACTCTGAAGTATGCTTGGGGATGATTTTACCTTTTGCACAGTCTAGTATTTTCAAAGTAGCAGAACTTACTTGTTGCTTTGGCTTCTTTTGTTTCTCTTCTCAGGTTTCACCAACAATTCATGTCCTTTTTTCTAGTTTGCTTTCTTTAGGAAATATCATCCCTCTATAAGAAGGATATATATACTTTCTCATTCGGTTTGATGTTCACCTGAATAGAGTCAGAGATCATATGTAAGGTAGGCAACGTTTGAGCTGGACATGGCTTTGTTTCTGAAGACTTTTGAAATGTTAGTAGCATTTCCTTGGAATTGTGGAAAGATACCATATAAGTACACACTTTCTGGTTACCCTAGCAGAAATAAGCAACTGTTGTGACTATTTGGAAGTTCACCAAAATGGCTAGGCTCCAAAGCAGTATTTTTCATTTGGCTAAGCAAGACTGCTACTAATGGCTAGGACAAGATTGGTAAACCCCCAGCCGAGCTCAGTTATATTTCTATTAATTTCGTCTAACAATAAGACATGTTAGTCACTTTCGCCTGCCCTCCTTTGCATTTTCGTGCCTTACCTCCCAAAGGACAAGTGTGTCACTTGTCAGTCACTCGTTTCCACAGAAGTTTGGAAGATGGTCACTCGTACAGATAGTCCATTCTCTCTTCCCTCATGTTGACAAGTTTTTTCTGCATCTCTCGTGTGGAGCAAGGTTACATGTTCTTGCGGGTAAAATGGGTCTTTGGGTCTTCAAATACTGTGATTATTCAGAAAGGCCTACAAGAACTTCCCATAACCTGAACAGTGCCTGTGGTCTTCTCCACAGTGTTTGATCAGATCTCACCCTGTGGAGACAGTTTTGGAGTTAAGTACAGCAGATTTCCGCATTGAAAACCTGAAGCCACCTGCTGTGTGGTGGTTCTGGTGAGAGCAGGGCTCTGTCTGTCCACATGCTCACCAAAGTGTGCTGGGGCTGTGCCGCTTCAACAGAGGGCGGGCAGTGGGAACATACCTGCATGGAAGTGCTTCTCCGTCTCTCCCAGTACGGCAACCCTAAGTAGCACGCTTAGAAAGAAGAATCAGTTTCTGCCTTCTGCACATATTCAGAAAAGTTCCCATCTTGGCTCAGACTAGCTCTGAAGTCACTTGACATTTTCTGACCCAGCAGTTAGTTTCCTTAGCAGATGAGTATACAGCCTGCCTGAGGTCGGCCTTGCAAAGGCTTCTGGGAATTCTGAGAAACTTCATTGCCCTTTTTGTAGGCTTTTTAGTATTTTACTCAAGAATTCCTTATACTCAAGNATTCCTTCTTTTTTATATCTAAGTGGATTTTTTCCCATTTATTTGCACTTAAGCCATGTTTAAATAGAAAATAACCAGTTAATTTTTTTTTTACGTGCACAGTGAAATTTTAGAAATAATACTTGGTTTTCCCTTCATTCACAACTTTCCCTTTTCTTAATTCATTTAGACAAATTCTCTTATTTTTATTTTTATTTTATTTATTTATTTGTATTTAAGACACGGTCTCACTGCACAGATCGGACTTGTAGTGATCCTCCTGTTTATAGCCTCCCAAGTGCTGAGGTTACAGGCACGTACCACCACGCCCAGTCTCCCATTTCCGTCTTAGCACCCCCACCCAGTCTCCGTTGCTGTCTCAGCATGCCCTAGGGGTGGGGTCAGCAGGACAGGCCCCAGGATCGAACTCCAGGCCCCTGTGTCTGCCTAAACAGGTGCTTTAATCTGCTGAGTTATTTGGCTGGCCCTAGACAAATTTTTCTTAAATGCTAGCTGTCTATTGGGACTTACTTGTTTTGCACTGGGAATGGATGGTGGAGCAGGTACTGTGGATGCCCTGACCCACAGTACCCACTGTGTGACAAAGAAGCGTGCTTGCTGGCAGAGCATTGGTGGCCATTGGTAGTGTGGGCCAAGGTGTGTTCAGAAAACCTTAGAGCTTTCAGCCCTGCTTGTTGCTATTTGGTCTCTGGAGGATATATCCACCCAGAAAGACTTCATCCTTTCAGTCTTTTAAATTTTATTCTTAAGAGCTCGTTTTTATGTACCTAAGCATTAACTTTTTGACCAGATTCTGTAGAAATGATGTGTTAAGAACATGAACATGAACATTTGCATCTCACACAAGCTGAATCCCACAGGGCCAGTAGATAGCTTGAGAATCTGGCCCCACAGGAGTAAATGTGTCACATACTCATGTCTTTGCACTGCAGTACACTTCTGGAGAGCCAAGAACTCCCCCATGGTTGCTGGTTCCCTGTCAGAGGGTCACCCTAAAACACCCATGCCATAAAATAGGAGGGTGTCCTCGGGGCCTAAATTACTGGAGATTGTTTGCCTATCTAGTTTAAGGGCTTCTCTAAGAGATGACATTTCTACACATACTTAGTTGTTTCAGCTGCTGGAAGCAAGAATGCTGCCAGTCATGTGGCCAGGAAAGGAAGTGTGTCTTACCTCTAAACTATAAGTGTTTGCTCCAAAGAGCCTCGGGATTTTTGAGTAACGATGCTAGGGTTTATATAATTTTACTTCCCAAATGAAACATCCCTCAGAAAATGTGGTTATTGTAGACCCTACATCCTAGGATATACACAATAAATACTCCATGATACAGGTGTGGCCAGTCAGACAGTGCCCCTGCCAATATTTCTACTAGGTACTCTTAACTGTTTTACAGTTTATGTTTTGGCTGTTTTTGCAGTACTGGGGATTAAACCCAAGCTTTGTGCATGTTAGGCAAGTATTCCCTGAGTCTCCTAATATATTGCATTGAAAAGATGCTTACAGACATGAAACTTCTATAAATGTGAGGTCAAGTACAGTCAAATGTATACCTCATTTGCAAGGGTTCTCTCCTGTGACACTTGAAACAGAAGATGGGGTGGACCTCTGTTCCTTCATGCTACAGTGTCCTCCCTCCACACCCCAAGCCTGTGTGGAGCCTTGTGATGGGTTGTAACTGCAGGCTGCCCCCACTCACACACAGGAGTTCATTAATACTTGACTTATAAAGGAAATCCCTTTTGGCTAGAGTATGTAGAAGAAATATTCAAAGTTTAAAACACAATTTAAAAGAAGTATCCACCCCATCCACTGTTCTTTCTGTATCACTTGTGGACAATTTCTTTTCAAAGCATTGTTAATATCATCAAAATAACACACTTGGAATCCATGAGGTCAAGCTGGAGAACTATAGTTAAGAACAGGATAGTTCCCAGCCACTGGGGCCGGGTGCCATGCAGAGCTTAGGTGGCCATCACTGTGAGGCAGTCCCCTAGCTGCCTCTTCCTGGCCATCTTCCGGGGCCATCTGCTTTCTGCCAGCTGTAATTATAGTGTGGCTATCATAGAGCAGTGGCCACTGGGGAATACAAAAGGATGACCCGCTGATTGTTTCATGTGAATAAAGCAAGTATGGTGGACAAGCTTTCATGAGTCACAGCATTTGCTGGAACTTTCAAAGAGGTTGACACTTGTCTTTTCACAGGAAATCATGGCCCCATCCAAACAAGAAGGGGTGTTGTGTTTTCTTGCTGTCACCAGCTTCTCCTATCGATGAAGCTTGTCTGTCACCACACAGGCCTTGCTGCAGTACTTGAAACCTCAGATAAAGACGTAGGACCTTTAGCACTTAAAAGCAAGTGCATTGCTTTGGTCTTAGGTCTCCAGTTGTCTTTATATAGAAAATATCTTGAATTGTCTTATCTTTCTCAGTCCATTCTGTTTCCGCTCTGGTTTCTTCACTTTTTCTTGAACAGTCAAGATGTCAAGAAAGCCATGTGATCCATCACCGGGTATTCCATTTCTCAGAGTCCAAGTGCATTGTGTGCCCAGTTTCCAGGGAAGCAGTGGCTGCATATGGATGACCCTTTGGGAAGTTGTTGCTCAAATCCCACTGTGTTACTGAACAGCTTAAATGTGTTCTCTCCCCTGCGGGAGCAGCAAGAGTGGCCGTGGGAGGCTGGATGTGGGTGTAGATCCAGCCCAAGTGGAAAGGTGACTGGAGGCGCTCCGGTTCACAGCGAGCCCTGTGATGTGCACGGCGGGTGCTGCAGCACCCCACCGGAGTCCCGAGCGCTTCCATAAGTCCCCAGCAGTTCGTGCTCCTACCGTTGGCTTGTTCAGTCATTCTGACACTCCTGTGAGGCAGGTTTGTCTCCTCTTGTGTGCCTGTAAAGACACCAGCGCCACGTTCCCGTAGGCTTGCCAGCCCTCATTGTCTCCACGACCCACACAAGCAGGGTGGCCACACCATTCTGAGACCTGTGTGTGCAAACCCTCAGGCCACTTGTTGGTCTTGGAACCTCCGTGCCTCCTGGAGTTGCACTTCTGTGGCTCCCAGCAGCAAGGCACAGACTGAAAACACGTAAACAGCTGTTAGGGCCTGGGTGGGTGAGTGTAACAGAATAGGCTGCCAAATTCTTGACGGCCATATGTGCTGTGTAACGCTTGTCATCTCAAGTGAGTCATTAAAAGGTTTCCCCTTAATGGGGCTTTGATGTGCAGGGACAGCTTGAGCGCATCTATAAATTGCCACAAACAGCCCTCTGACTGAGTTAGCTAATTGCTTGCTCTTTGACTTATTAGGATCAACTGAGTTAAATAATTTGTCACATGTGTGGCTCGTAATAAATAATGTGACTAGCCGGTTTGCGAGCTGTTTCAGTGATATATTGAACCCCTTTTGGGTGTTGTCATATGTAGCTAGCAAATGTGGGCTATTTTATCCACAGAACTATCACATCCCTGCAAAAAGAGTTAAGTTCTGACAGAGCAATTGGGGAAATGTTGAAAGGAGTCTGGTTACAAACAAATGTGTTCATTTCTTCAGCCTTTCCATAAAACATCAGTCATCATTTTTCTTGGATATTAGGCACATATATCACACATCACGCAAGTCATATGCAAAAGAATGTAAATAGTAGGTATTGAATTATTAGAGTTAATAAGGACTGAATTATTACACTTAAAATATTGTCTGTTCCCTCTGTGGAGAGAAACTGTTGCTTCCACAGGTCAGCTGGCCTGCTGTCAGCAGAGCCCCTGCCAGGGCCAGCTGAGGGCGCGGCTGCACTGGAAGGACAGGGGTTGGCACCTGGGAGAGGCATGGGCAGGGACCTGGGAAAAGGCTGTCCTATCCTGGAGGAGTGGGATGCCTGGCTCCGTGGCAGAGAGGACCGCGGGCTTTGTGTACCCACAAATAACCTGGGCCCAAAGCAGGAGGTTAGTGCAGCACATCTGGGCTGGCCGGCTTGGTAGGATGTGTTTTGATAATGTGTTTGTCCCCATTCAGAGAATTTAAAAGGGGGGAGGGGGAGGAGGAGAAGGAACAAAGGGAAGGGAAGGAGTCTGCCATGCTGTTGGTCTTAATCTCGTTATTAGCTGCAGCAGTTTGGAACAGCAATTTTGTTGTATGTACTGTGGAGGAAGTGTGTCTAAAGCAGAATAACTGCTTTTCTTTTATAAAATTGGGTACATGGATCCTTTTACCGTCACATGAAGAAAGAATTTCCGCAACAAAGAAGTGTTTGAAAAATCCAGCTTACCACACGTTTCTTCCAGCTTTCCATTTCAGGAAGGTCCCTTAGATGCGCACTCCCCCAAGTACGCAAATGAGATAATAGCGGCTCCAACTGATACTTTTTAATGGCGTTTTAAAAAATTAAATACTGCATGCTCTGCACAAGTCACTTTAAAATTATTGTTCTTCTGCTATTTTCTCTAATGAGCTATTCTTTTTCTCTTTGAATAAATTTATTTAGTGTTTTACTATATCTCTGTACTTGCACATTATCGCTGAGACAACAGGCAATAAAAATGCCAGAAAGTCTCAAACAGTGAGGCTGAGAAGTCAGGAACGGGTCCCAGCTGGAGGGCCCTCGACCCCCCCCCCCCCAGCCCTCTTTTAACACAGGGAACTTGTTAACTCTTTTAGATGTGCCTGGCAATTGGATAATGGTTCTGGGGGCCAGGGAGTGGGGATATGTGTGGTGTACGCCTTTCTGAAAGGTAGGCATTTACTCTAATTATAGGGCTGCCACCCAAGCCCTGGATTGTTTCATATGCAAAGAAGGAAAGTGTGCAGTAGACACGGACGTGCAGCCAGCATGGCGAGGAGGTGACCGTGTTCATTCTCTGGGCCCTGTTCATGTTTACTTTTACTTGTATAAATGAAGGCACCATTCCTGCCTTCTCTGAGAAGTGATATAAAGAAAATAAAACTCTTATTTTGGCTTAATTTGCCTAATAGTATGTGTTTCGCATTTGTTTTAAATACTATTCCTGAATGACTTCTTTAATAGGTGTGTCTTGGGTGTAACCGAAATAATCGTTCTATTTAAAGGAGTTTGTATAAGGAAGAGTTTACTTAAAGATATGCATCTCAAGGTAACTAGCACTGAACTGTTTCCTTCCCTTGAAAGACAAAATACGCTGAGATGTATGATACAGCCAGCCTGAGGCCTCCCGCAGCCCAGAATTCTTGCTGGAGATTCAGCTTGGCTTGCTTGGCCCCTGTGTGTGTGTGCATGAGGGGAAGGGGGCTGAGGCGGGCCACAGTTGATGCGTGTATATTCTGCTCTGCAGGTAAGCGCATAATTGGTTCTGGAGAAGGAGTGGAATAAAATACCCTCCCAGCCCTCCTTAGGGAAGAGCTAGAGGAAGGTGGGTTCCCATTTTCCTACTGCTTGTCTGGGGATGTGTGGTGACTGCAGAGCTCACCTCCTAATCACATAGTCCCCGAGGTGCCAGACAGGCGTAGGAGGCATGAAGAGAAACCTGCAAGGATTTCCCTGCTTGTTCTGGGACAAAGAGCTGCAGTAAAGCAGCCACTGAACTAAAGCAGAGGCCAGCACACCCCTACTCGGGTGCCAGACACAGCATCCCACAGGACCAGCCACATGCTGCTGGCCGTAGTTCCTTCTCCCTCTCCCAGAAAGCATGCACCAGTGGAGACCTGCACACTTGTCAGAGAGCAGCAGCCCATGCACACCTGTGGAGGAAGGGCCTGTGCCAGGCCAGCTCTGGCTCCCCCATCTAGGACAGCGGCGCAGCAGGGATGGGGCAGGGAAGTGCAGGAAAGACCCTCCTGTCTTCCTCAGGTCCTCTAGAGGCTGGGGATGGTTACTCACAGTGCATGGTGCTTTTCCTGCCTTGTGGCCCCTGCTAGTGAATTCTTTTTGTTTCTCTGCAGATCTTTGCCTTTTTTTTTTCTTTTTCTTTTTAAAAAGTTAACACTCAAAGCTGTTTTCTGAATATCCACTCCTAGTACCCACTTTCTTCTCCTTTGAGTAACAAGTTATTAGTCATGCCCCCCACACACACATCCAGAACAACTAAACTTGATAGCACTCCTGTTGGTCAACTGTCCTGTATCCCAGATGCTTACCAGGTCCTTTGCCTTGTGCCAGGAGTGGGTATAAGGTCACTGCTACTGGGAGAAAGCCCCCTGCTACCTGTTAGCCTCCTGAGCCCTGGTTCTGCCCAAGTGGGATCCCACAGAGATCCTATATCACCCACCTCTCAGGAGAGCCTGCCCTACTCTGTAGGCTTGCCTCTCCTCTTGTTTAGGGCTGTTGCTTCAAAAACAAAGGTAACAATGGGCACTTCTGCATCCAGAGCTCACCTTTGGGAGTTTTTCCAACATGTTAGTGCTTTAAGGGAGAATTCAGGTAGCTTGTACCAGAGAAAATGTTCTTGAACTCAAGTTGTCCTGTGGTCCGAGCATTTGAAGTGCACAGCTGGCAGGGCTGGCTCCTCACTTCAAGTTCGCCAAGGGACTGAGCAAAGCCTGGTACTCCCAGCTGGAGCCCGATGCCTCAGCCCTGCGCGAGCTTCTCTCCCAGTGTGGCTGCAGACCTGTGTCTCACTGCCTGCTTCTTGTACATTTTAATATGTCACTTGTAAGCCTAAAATGAAATACATTTTAAAATGTTTAGAATCATTTCTAGAAGGAAAATGGGAATAATTGTAATTAAATAGAAGTGAACACTTTATATGCAAAATATGGATAGAAAATATATTCCTAATTTCAAGTAATATACAAACTTTCTTTGTAAGATTTGTGAATTGCAAGACTACCTGACTGTTGAGGCTCTGAATTCAGAAGCCTGCATAATAGATTTTGCATGCTGTGGAGGCACTGAACATTTATCTGTAATCATTCTAGCACAATATACTAGAAAGCACCCTAATCTGGAATTCAGATGGAATTCAGAGACTTGGGGATGAATCTCCATTGGTTGCTGAGGAAAATTCTCATTTGTAAAATTCGTGTGTGTGTGTGTGTGTGTGTGTGTGTGTGTGTGTTACTAGGCATGAAGCCCAGGGCTCTGCATGCAAGATGAGCTCTACCACTAAGCTACACCCCTAGCCAACATCTGTAAAATTCTTAAAGAATCTTAAAAATTAGCAAATCAAGTATGGTATGTAGAAATGCTACCTCAAAATGGTCACTGTCACCTGAGTAGCTCTACAGAGCAGGGGCTGAACTTGGCGGCCAGTGTCTCCTGGTGGCAGAGTGACCTCTGAGAGGGAGGGCAGCATTTAGGGCTTTCCTTGTCTGTGATAGTCTGTTGGGTGAAAGCTACTCTTCTGCAGACTTGAGGGGCCCCTAATGTAGCAGCACGGTATATGTCTCATACCCCTAGGAGTTCTTTCTTCTCTTGTTTTGTTCTGCATTTGAGCCTTCTTCAGACTTTTATTTTTCTCCCAATTTTAACTTTTATCCTGATTTGCTTTCATAGGCATTTGATTTATTGACTTCTTGTTGTGGTCATGCTTATGAACAATTCAAAATTACTCAGGCAATACTGGGAAAAATTTCCCTTCATTCCTATTCTCTAAGGCATGTGTCCACTCATTCTTGGTGGACCAGCTTGGGCAATGCTTAGTGGGATTTCTGCATTCCAGCTTTTGGCATCAGTGAGTTGAGAGGTGTTAGGGTGTAAAGTACCCCGGGACCTCTGTCCACTGTGTGGTAAAATCCAGATGAATGGACTCTATAAATTTTCAAAATTATTTCTGTCTGTATTGTGTTTCTGTCAAGTTTATCAGTATAATCTTTTTGTTAATGTATTTGGTACAGGGTCTCACTACGCAGTTGGGAGTCCTAGTGATCCTCCTGTTTCCAGCCTCCCCAGCATTGGAATTACAGGCCTGCGCCACCATCCTGTCTTGTCAGATGTAATCCTATTGGCACATTTTAAACTCGTAGTACCCTGTATGGTATAAATGAAATATGTTTTGGTTAACATTTTGGGGGACAAAACTTCTTTTTATTTCCAGAAGGTGTCGAAAAATTATTTTGTCAGACTTGTTTAACTACTTTTTAAGGTAATTCTTCTTTGACCCAATTAGCATGCTCTTAAGAAAATGTCAACCTTTGAACATTTAAAATTTTAAACAGTGTCACAATTTATTTCTATTTCAAATTCAAAGTGATTTTTGCATTTATTGAGGCATTCACTAGAATTAATATCAGAAGAGAACACAAAGAATCACTGAATTATTGTCAGTAAATTGGGAAATGTAACAATATATAGCCATGGAAACTATCAGGCATTTTTTATTTTTCATAAACAAGACAATGCTAATTATTTTAACATTGATTGCTGTGATTAAAAAAAAAAACAAACCTGGCATGGTGGCACACATCTGTAATCCCAGAACTCTTGGAGGCTGACACAAGAGGATTGTATATTTGAGACCAGTATGGACAATTTAGCCATTTAAAGAGACCTGTTTCAAAATAAAAAACGAGTAGAGAACGTGGTTCAGTGTAAGGCCCTCAGTGCAATCTGAGGTACTGGATAAAAGGGAAAAAAAGCATGCCAATCTGTTATAAACCATCCATTCAGCACGATGATGTGTTTTGGGTAATTCCCAGAGAGGAGAAGAGCAAGTTGGGGATTCTGGGTGCCCGTGGTATTGTCAGTGTGCCCCGCAGGTCTGCACCCCAGCTCACAGTACTGCCCAGGCGCTTAAAGAGAGTTTGCTGCATCACCTTTTCAGACCTTTAAAATAAAACATATATAACTGCTAATTTTTTCAAAACTCAAGTGTCTCTTTCTTAGTGTCAACAGGTTTACCTGTCGGCCTTCAAAGTGACCGTCTGCAGAGCTGATAGTCCTGAGTCAGCGGAGGCCCGCCCCTTTCACATACAGAAGACCAAGCGACTAGCAGCAGAGTCCGCTCATGCTGCAGGCTACCTGCTTTCTGCATGGCACTCAGTAGCTTTGACCACTTAACATTTTTAAGCCTTTTTTCCCCTCTGTAATGTAAACTCTGCGAATCTTGGGCCTTTTAAAAGCATATATCCTTCACTGAGGAAGTTTGCTACAATACCCTCTTTGTTCTGCACAGCATTGCAGATTCATATATGTATATATACACCGGCACTGTCTAATATTTATCTGGTCTGGAATAAGCATTAATCTTTAATTACTGTATAAACATTTTAAACAGGTGTGGAATAACTGCACTCTCAGAAATGCAGTGTTTATCTCCTCACTGCCTGATGGGGTCGGCCCGCAGCCTGACAGCTTCCACCTCCCCACGCTGGAGGTGGAAACCAGAGGCTGTGAGGAGAGGGCGGAGAAATGCCCCAAATCCCACATGAATCAGACATTTCCAGTTATAAATTATGCACTACCATAACATCCTATACCACAGTTTGCTAGCTAGGAATTGCATTTGGGGTAGTGTATAACAGAAAAAAATGGGCCTTTCTGTCTCGCTGGGTGAAAGGGGCTCAGGTTGTGTATATACCCTTGCATTTTTTCTTCCTGTGGATTGCACACTCTCCACTGCCTTTTCTTGGGGCTGTGCTTGGAGCCTGTGGTGTGAGGAGATATAAAGCAGCATTTTTCTAGCTGCCTTTGAAAACAATAAGGGCTCTGTTAGCAAGAACCCAGGCCCCTGCAGACTGTCTCACTGGTAGAAAGGCTGTGGGAGCCCAGGTTCAAAGCCACTGACCTCCAAGTGCTTTAACTCAGCGTTATTTTTGCTAGCACCTCTCGTCCCTCTTCCCCTCCCCTGCCCTCCTCTCCCTCCCCTCTACTCCCAGCCCCTCCTTTCTGCTGCCTCCCCTCCCTTATCCTTTCTTCTCTCTCTCTCTCTTTTTTTTTTT
>NDGN011456278.1:0-20537 GCA_002564285.1 Tympanoctomys barrerae
CATTAAAAGACTATTTGAAAAGCCTAAGATAGTTTTGTTCAGTTTCCTTTGGTTCAACAACCATTTACAGGAAGTGGAAAAATCTACAGAAAATATACTTTTATAACTCCAGGCTATTGCTTCAGAGTTTGGGAATATATATCTATATATGCAATTCCCTGTGTTTTTCATGATGGACTTTGAACTTTCAGAGGGCAAATTTTGATCTAAAGTGTAGAGTGTAAAAAACAAAAATGGTAATAGCCGTGGGTGAGAAAGAAGGCAGATCCATAGTGTGTGAAGATGGGTCTGTCTCTGTAGATGAAACTGTAGACCACCTACACCTGGCATATTAGTTTCAGATCATTCATTCACACCCACAAACACAGCACCTAGAACAGCGTTAACTGGTTAACTCAAGCTGGTGGCTTGCTGGTAACTTACATGTCATCAACATAACAGGGGTAGGGCATCTGCTGTACGTAGACCCCAGTTTTCTTCTCAGTGCCCGTCAGCACCCTGATGATTGCCTGCTCCACCACATCCTGTAAGTAGGTAAAGCCCCCCCACACATAGCGCATATCCTCAAAGGGGTCAGCCCGAGGACCAGGATCCCAGTACCTACAATCAAACCAGAAGTGAGTAAACATTCCTTGGAACCATATCACAAAAATTAAACTATCCAATTACACACAACCGCATCACTTCCTATATCTGTATTTTACTTTCTAGTCTCAGTTGACTGGTACATGTATCTTTAAGTAGAAAGAATCAAGGTGAACATACTATTTGGTTTGGTTTGGTTTTTTTCCCTCTATCTTCAGTGGCTATCTAACATTGTATCAAATGGATACACCAAAATGTACTTAACTACTTCCTTTTTAATTGGATGTTTGCCCCTTTTAATAAAAATAGACAATACTGGCACAGAGAAGCCAAAGCTTTGTTTTCTTTTCTTTTCTGATCTAATTCCTTGAGATTAATTTTCTTGAGTGAAAATGGTGAATAGATACCAACACTTTATGAGTTTTGCTATAACAGCTCCCAGCAATAAATATGCCAGTTTCATCAAAATACTGCCACCAATGATTTTTTTTTAATTGAAGCTTCTACCAATTTGTTAATTGAGCTGAAACACTTGTAGTCCTGATAGCTGCTCTTGACTTTCTTAGACTGGGCCGGTGTGCTAGGATTCAGCTTACCCATCCTTGATTTTATTCGTCCGCTCCACATTGTCAATGTCCATCCTAATCTTGTATTTGACGTGACGGGGCAGCTCGACGCTGCCAGGTATGATTCCTGTGAACACAATGCCAGCCCAGAACTTTCTCTCATCCAGCAGCTCCATGGACTTGTTAATGAGCCGGACTTCTGTGGGAATGGGCTCCAGCTTGTTGAGGTTGACACACTGATGGAAGAATGACTTTCGTGGGAACACTGGCAGGTGGCCAGGAAGCCACGCGGCGACCAAGACAGACCCTGAGAGGCAAGGACTGCACAGCAGCCTGATCCTCTCTATAAGCTGCATGTAAGATCATTCACATAAGGGCTAATCCCTCCTAGAATAGACATCCAGTCTTCAACCCAGAATGAACGGATCATTTCAATTAACTGAAATTTAAGAGAAATGTTGGCAGTATTTACAAACAACTTATTTGTACTGATTTTTTTATGGAGAGAAAGAAGTAAAACAATAATTATACCTCACTTTTCTCTCTGCGTGCTTTCAAATGCTGAATCACAGCAATTAACCAACTCAATAAATAGATGAGGAAAGACTTATATTCATCCCTATTGAGTACCATAACTTTTAGGATTAAATTTTAAAACTTTAATCCATCCTGAATTAAGTTTCATAAATAATGCTTGTTTAAGGGAATGCTTTGTTGTTATTAAGCATTAAGATGTAAAACTTGGGATAACCTAGAAGAGAATGGATATTTACTCAATCAAGCAATAATTACTGAGCACCTTTTGTGGATACTGCTACAAGGGGACTACACATCACTTCCAAGACTTCCCTGTCTCTAATCTTACTGCAACATCTCAAAGAAAGAGCCCTAAGCCTTCTCTAAACAATGCATGCAACACATCTTCACCTCCATGAAGTGAGAGATGGTCTGGATAGCCTGGTTGGTCTCATTGAAAACTTCTCTCCAGGTGTACACGGAGCCATTCGCCTGCTGAGCATCCTCCGGGTGCTTGGCCAGAAATGCCAGGATGTCTTGGGCTGTCCAGTTTAAGCCATCCAACTGCTGTTCCCAGAAGTGTTCGTTGCCTTTGCTGTCCAACAGCATCTACATTCCAGGGAGAGCGTACAGCAGTGAACATCAACTACCTCTTGCCAAGAACCACAGAGATGCACTGATTCTTTCATGTATTATCTCCTTTTGTTCATCTTCAGCCAAAACAGTGAGGTACACAATAGTGTCCTCATTTTAACAGTGAGAAAACAGAAGCTGAAAGTGTGTTAGGATTTTAACCAATGCTGGTTCATAACGCTAACTGCTTTGGAGCTGAGACTCAAGGTAAGAAGATCAGTCTCAATTCAGTCTAAGTGCTTTTCGCTGTGCCAAATAGCTCAAATTACCAGCACTAGCTAAAACAGCATTAATAACATTGCTATGGTGAATGATTCATGTTCACTGAGATTCATCTCTCTCACTTCTATGAGAATGCTACTGTTAACATTCCTCACGTTACACATGGACAAACCAAGGTTCAGAAAGGTTAAAACCTTAATATAAGGTCACACAGCTAATAATTAGCAAAGTCAAAATGTAAAACACAAGCCCTAGACTCTAGTGCAATTTTTCTTGGTGATACATCCCTCTTTTGGGACCCAGTCCGATGGTCACAAATAAGAATCCCTCTCAGGCCTGAGCCCACTTCTCCTGCTTAATATAAGGAAACAATGCTGCTGCTTAAACCAAAGAAAATGTAGCCATTCCCAACATGGAGACACACGGGTCATGACATAAAAGGGGCCTCTTCTCCATGTTGTTCCCTCCCCAGTTGGCTCCTCATGTGGTTCTTAGACAGAGAAGGTAAGTCAGTCTGGTGTTCAATCTGTACCTCCAGAGGCCTCAACAGATGCACTGCCAGGAAAACAGGGCAAGTGCAAGCTCAGCAGAAAGGAAACAGAGCTGCAGCTCTCGTCCCAGCCTCCAGCGGAAAGAGGAAGCCCTGGGCACTGAAGTGGTTTTCTCCAAGGATCGGAAAACTGTATTTTTTTTTCTCAGCCTTATTTGCACCAGCATTATTAGCTTTTTCCCCCCCTCTTTGACTTCTTATTTGTTATTTTAATGAGAACATAATGCTTTTATAGGATATGCATACACTACAGTTTCATTAACTGTTCCTGTACTGCTGAGAATTTAGTCTGTTTCTAATTTCGCACAATAACAATCACTATAGCAATAAGATTCTATCTCCTATGGTGACTTCCTTCAAATTATTTCTGTAGGATCTATCCCCAGGGGCATGTAGAATAGGGGTGTACAAGATGGTACATTTTTACTGGGTCTTCAAATTTTCATTCCAAATTGCTTTCTGATAGGTAATAACAATTTACACTGCCGTAAGTAAGCTACGTGTGTATTTTTATTAACAGATACAAAATTGTACCTCACCCAAGTCCACAGAGGCCTGGCTAGCAATTCTGAAAATGCTCTATTTGGATACTTGAACTGAACAAGTAAGAGCAGAGTGAAGAGATGTTAGCATTTGAGGTGAGATATACCCCGCCCAGGTGCAGATTCTGAGCAGCGTGGCCATGAAAGGCAAAGAGATGGGCCCAGTGAGGTCACTGACAGTCTGGCAGCCCATTAGGTCTGAAGACCAGGAGACCCAAGCGCCTTGTAGCAGTAAGTTGGGAGAAAGCAAGTCTATGAGAGTAGGAAGAAGGGCTGAGAGCAGCTCATAAAAGAAGGAGCAAATTGATGTCACAGAGAGGCCTCTGACCTGGGGGCTGAAGCTCTAGGGACAAAGGCAGAGAAAGCAGAAAGATAAGAGATATCCACAGAAGCAAATACCTTAGGCATGGTTTCATGTACCAGATGCAGGTTCCAAAGGGTGCTGAGGACTGAGAAGCTCACACTCATGGAGAGAAATACTCCTGAGGTCAAGGAGAGCAGGAAGAAAGGCTTCTGACTTTACCCAAAGTCTAATGATGGCCAGATCTCTATCTGTACAGCCTTGCCTTACCGTTGTAGACTCCAATGGCTGCCAGCCTGTTGGCCATCCCTACCACCCACAGGTTAGAGATCAAGAGCTGTCCTGGTGCCTCTCACCTTGCCACTTGCCACCAAGCAATCACCATGCCTCCCCTGTTGCCTTATGTCTGGGCCACTCACTGATATTGTCTCTACCTCGCTTTCTACTTTCCACCCATCCATCTTCTTATCCAACTCATGCCGTGTCAGAGAAACATATCTACAGCCTCACTTGCCCAAAGCCCTTTTGTGCTACCCCAAGCCTAAAGACACTCTTAATTTAACACACAAGTCCTCCAAGATGTCCAATGCTTTTCCTTCCAGCATCCACTCTTCCACTTCCCATCACACTTTGGGGGCCTCCCAGCTGGATTCCTAATAAATGCCACTGCCGTGCTTGCAAGGACCTTGTTCCTAAGGAACTGAGACTCTTCAGCGGATTGTGCCTCCAAGGTAAGCTCTCAGTTTAAGACCAGGAAGGCATACCTTTGCCTCCAACCCAGAACTCACTGAGTTCTTTTAATAGAGCTCCTTACCACTCCCCAAGGCTCTAACTAGTAGAAATCTGGATTTCAACATGACCGGAAGGGCTCGAGAGGACACATGTCTATGACACTGCCTCTGAATGAATCATGCCTTTTGGGGGAGAGAATGGAGTCCAACAGATAGGCATGCTTATAGGGCATGAGCTACTCCTATCTGCACTGGTACAATCTATATACACCATTGCCTGTGCTTTTCTCACTCAACCCTGTTTTAAAAGGCATACACATATATCACTGGAGGCTTTTGTATCTGCAGAAGAATCCCCTCCAGTTCAAAACTAGAAGTGTGGCGAGATTCTCTCTTGCTTCTTAACTGCAGCTGAAACCAAAGGAGGCAGCCTCCCTCACCATGGCAATAGGAAATACTGTAATGATTCTGATTCAGAGCCCCAGACAGGGATGATGCCATCAAACAGCTCTCAGACTCCAGCAAAGGAGACACTCTGTTCTCAGACTACCCTGCTTTTGGATCCAGTTGTCTCTAGAGCACTTATTCCTATCGAGTGGCTCTGAAGCGTTAGGCATAATTCCCTTCCATCCATTCCATGCAGCTCTGCACTCACACCAGGCCCTGGAAGCTGGGATCCCCGACACACGTGCGAGTCACACCACTCTTGCTCCCACTCTTCCTTCCAAGGCCTCCTTAATCACAGGAAGTCTACTAGAGAAGATGCTCAGCAGTTGCAGCCTAAAATGAAAGTCCTCGGGGTCCTGTGATCCCCAAGCTCTACCTCCAAATACTGGCCATTACTAAGTTTTGGAGAACACCGGTATTTGGCCACGGGAGGCACTGATGTCAAGGTGCACAAGGTTAATGCTGCACCCTGGCTTCTGCTTTAAAGGTGTGCAGTCCTGTGGCTTAAAAGATGGGGCTCGAGCGAGGCTCACTGCACCTCCACTGGTGAAACTTAAAGAACTCTCACATCAACTGTGGCACTGTGACTAGTGCTCCTGCCAGTACCAAGCAGGCACACAGGAGCCAGGAAGTTACTCACCCGGACAAGGTCCATTTCTTGGCTGTTCTCCATGAAGGCCCAGAGCTTGGGGCTGAGCTCTTGCCACATGCCTTCCACGTCGTGAAACACAGCCAGTTCCTGGAAGGTCTTGTTCACCTAGTCAGGTGAGAGCCAGGGACCACAGGAAAAGTACAGAGGCAAAGACAAAGAAGAATTCAATGTTCCCTAAAAGACACCCCATCTCAGCATCCCCAGCCAGCCCTCTCCCATTCCCCTAGAATGCTGGCCTGTGCCTATGATTCAAATATACCTAGAAATGCCTGCTTATGGCTGATTCAGATATCTAGGGCTTTGAGGCTGTCCCCCAGCAGTCAGCTCTAGCTTGATCAGACTTGAAATTTTCATTCTTGGAAAATCCCCAATGAGTTCTGAGTACACTCAGCATACTTCATCTGAAGCTGCCTTTATGGCCCTAATTCTGGAAGCATTGTGAGAAGGGAGTCTTGGGCCTGGGTAACTCACCTCAGCCATCACCTGCCTCGTGGCTGGAGTGTCCGGTGTATACAGAATCTTCCCGACAAGCAGGGGCTTGAGGGCTTTCCAAATAATGCGTGAAAGAGGGCTAGACTCCAAATTCTTCAGCATATCATTGCAGTAAGGAGCTACGATGTTGGAAGACAAGTATTCGTTCATATGCATGGCCTTACCCCAGTAGGCACTACAGGGCTTGGGGAGCCAGACAGAAAGTCCCAGGTACAAAACCCTGCTCTACCATGTAACAGTCATGTAACAACTATACCATGTGAGCTTCAGCTTGTTCTACTGTAAAAATAAAGTTCATGATATCTACTTGGCAGACACACAAGGAATCCTATAAAGCTCTAGAAAGATGCTTGATGAATAATCAGAGCACCTTATAACTGAAAACTGAACCAAACGAGAAAAATGTTTTTTCTATACAGGAAACTCATACTTTCAGGCCAGTTCTCAGAATGTTTTCATTGAAAACAAATGAAACACTTGAGGAGCAACTAAAAGTCTGAAATTAGAATTTATCTTTAGGCAAAAGCCAAAATTTTCTCCTTAATTATCACCCCACGTGTATGTATGTCTAATAAAAATCTCAAACTGAAACATCCAAAGTTACAACAGCCACAGGTTTGATTATCCCTGTTTTTTAAACAATTGCATTTCAAGTTTTTCCATTGGTTAACTTTTTTTTTTTCAAGCTACCACAAACCTGTAAATATTACAAGATGCCAATGGCAGGATGCTGGGGACAGAACCCAGGCCTTGTGCTGTTCTACGAGCTGCACTCCTAGCTCCCAATTCTTCTATATAGAGGATTTGCTCACAAGTAAAGCTATTGTATAAATGAAGGCTCCCTTGAGTTGATTTGCACTCGGGGGCAGAAGGAGAAATGGCTTTTCATGAGCTGCCTCTAATGCCAACCTTTTCAAGCTGGAAAGGTTCTCCTGTTAAAGTAATGCACAAAAAATTTCCCCTACTCAGTGTCCGAAAGACACACTTGTAGCTAGAAGGGAAGAAAAGCTTAGCTGTAGTGTGTCCTCAAAGGAAAGGATACCACTGTCTAAAAGCGTGACACTGGATCCCTGGTGGCACCAGGCCCAAGACACACATCTCGACAACACTGCCCAAGTGTGGTAAGTAGGTATGGAGTTACGCGGTTCTTTATCGCTGCCTTATGGCTAAAGACACAAACTGAACAGGAGCGCAACATCCAAGAGAGATAGTGCATAAGCAGCACCACGAATGGGCATGTGACAGGCCGCATGGCCTATCAGGAAGAGCCCAGAACCAGGAGGATTTAGAATTCAAGCCCAAGTCTTGCGAGTATAGCTGGGATGAGGCTTTTGTGAAGTCACTTAAACCGCTCTATACCTGTGAGAGGCAGCCTTATAGAACCTTCTTTGCAGAATTTTCATCAGGGTAAAATGTGGTAACTTAAACAGATGCCAATATGCATAGGAAATTTTACCTAAATGTTAGACTTCGCTGTGGCTGTTATTTTTAGATTTTTATTGTAAAGTTCACCTCAATAGTTATATTAATAATTGTTAAAGGACTGGTTTCTCATCCTTTTTATAATTTTTCTAGCTTTGTTAAGATATGATTGAGGGCCAGGGATTTGGCTCAGTGGGATAAATGCTTCCCTGGCAAGCACAAGGGCCTGAGTTCAATCCCCAGTTCCGCTAAAAAAAAAGATACGATTGATAAATAATAATAGCATATATTCAAGGTATATACAACCTGATGTCTTCATGTATATAGGGAAGTTAACATTTACACAATCAAGTTAATTAATATATCCATCTCACATAGTTAAAGGATGTGTGTGTGAAAGAAGTGAAAACAGGGCTGGGGAGATAGCTCAGTGGTCTAAGCACCTGCCTGGCAAGCACAAGGTGCTGAGTTCAATCCCCATTACCGCATGCTGTGCCAGCCCCCAAACTGGGCATGGTGGCGCACTCCTATAATCCCAGCACTGGAGAGGCTGAGACAGGAAGATCACTGTGTGTCTGAGCTGCGTAGCAAGACCCTGTACCAAATACATACATAAATAAATAAAAAATTTTAAAAAAGAAGTGAAAACACTTAAAATGTACTCGTTTAATAAATTTTAAGCATACCACACAGTATTAAGTAGAGTCCCTAAGCTATGCATTAGATCTTCAAAACTTACTCCTCTTGTGTGACTTAATCTTTGTTCCCTTTCATCAGGACCTGCCATTCCTTCACCCCAAGCCCTACTTACCTCCTTTCTACTGTTCTTTTTTATATCTTTTTTTAAAAAAAATGTATTTGGTACAGGGTCTCACTATGCAGCTCAGACCCATAGTGATCCTTCTGTTTTCAGCCTCCCCAGAGCTGAGATTATGGGCATGTGCCACCACACCCTGACTTGGTGGCTGGCTCAGTACACCTAGGAGCAAGGCCAGCGTAGCATCTACTGTTCTTATGAGTTCAATTTTTTTACATTACACATACAAGAGTGATAATGCAGGATCTGTCTTTCTACCAACATCTCATCTTAATTACTCTGGAATGACCCTCCTACCTCCTCAGGAAACTGAGAACACTTTTCAGTCATTCACTTATTTTGATAAACACCACTGTACACCTGAGATGTACCAGTCCCTGAATAAAGAAACAGGGATAATTAGCTGATTAAGACCCTGTCCCCCAGGAATGCAGAAGCTCCTGGGAAAACACACAGGTCAATGTCTAATGCTGCTACAGAGGATGAGGAGGGAGGTGTCTTGGGCTGAGGCCAGGGTTAAGACAGGGCTGAGGCCAAGGCTCTGATCTGCAGATACTCACTAGTAGAGTTGTCATAGAAGGTATCAGCATCTTCCTCAGTGCCATTGCCTCCAAACAGGGCTTTGTAGTTGTTGTCCTCGTACCAGTTGAGAGACTTGATCTGCAGCCCCCCGCCCTCTGGATGGCCACAAACGATGCGGGATACAGCTTGGTATATCTGGGTGGAGGAACTGGAGCTATTCACATTGGTCAGAAACATCACCTCCTGCCGCATATCACTCCAGCTCTTCATGCTGAACAGCTGATGTCATGGATGGGGAAGAGAAGGAGAGAGAAGGATCAGAGAAACAAGGAGCAGAGAACATGTTGGGACAGAGGAGAGAAAGAAACACTTTATTTTCAGGCTAGCTTTATTTTTTTAATTATTTTTATTGTTATAACTTGTTATATATAATTATTAGACTTAACAATACATATGCTATATGTAATTTGTCATAGAGAACTTATACCTACACATGCTATATCTTAGTTCTTCCTTGCTTCCCCATTCTCGACCTCTCAAAAGCCATGTTACAAAATACATTCTGCTGATATCATCTCAAAGCTTTGATATGGCTTGCCAGAACCTTCCCTCCCCTTCTGTGGTCCTGGGACCTGAAGCATATGCTTTGTCTGAGACACTGTCTGACACACAGATTCCCAGATCCCTCTAGAGACCTGCAGAATTCACCCTTGGTTTTGTACCAGATGCCCAGGGAATCCCTGTGCTCATGAAGGGGTAAGAAGCACATCCTGAACATCATCAGAGCCACTGCTGGTGGCCTTATTTCACTGGATCCTAGCTCGTTGGAGAGAATGCCTTCTCTAGTGGCTACGTATAACCTAATCCACCAGGAACTGCTCGTGGTCATGGACTCATTTTTAAAACATCTTAAACTGGACATTAAAGAGTCAGCCACCTTTTCTTTGGAAGAAAGTGTGTGAACCTCCCTCTCCTGGCCTTAGAGAAGTTTGAGGAAATTGAAACGCATACGGTGGGAGGTCTGGTCTTGAGTCCCAGTGTTGGCCCCCATTGGTCTGCAGCCTTAGAAACATCATCTACATCTCCGGGATCAACCTGTTATCAAAGTGGTGAAGCTAGAGCATGGGTAGAGGTAATGACACAGGACATGTGCAGTGACCCTCACAGAACAGCCCTGAGGACGAGAAGTCAAAGGCCTCAAGCACCAGGGGCTGTGACTATGACCAAAGTCACAAGCATCAATAAACACACAGTGCCCTGCCTTAGGTATAAGTGTCCTGCAGTACCTTGTAGAGTTCCTGGCCCAACTGCTCTTATTAACTATTTGTACAGTACTTTGTACTTCCACACATTTCATAATAAATCACTATTAAATTGGTACATTCCTTAAAATGTCACTGCATGGTCTCACTGTCCAGAAAGACTGAACCATAGAGAGCAAGGGGAGAAGCTGCTGGATCCTGTATGTAGCGTGGGGAACACCAAGGGCCCAGTTTTTTAGCTCCCTCATCTGCTGGCTTAGGTAAGTAAAGTGATCTTGAATACCATAGGTCCTGACCTCTGCCTTCTGCCTCCAGCCGGGCCCTATGCTATGGTGGAGAGCAGATGTCACACAGCTTTGGCTCTCCAGAGAGGGAATTATCTAGCACACTCCACAGAGACACAATTAGGTAAACAGCTTTTCCTTGCCTTGTCAATACATAAGCTGTCTTGGCCATGGGGAAGAGGAATGGCGAAGGAAGGGCAGCCAGACCACCTTTTCTTTTGCTGATCAGAGGAATAGCCCTACGCATTTTTAAGTGATCATGATACAAAGCCACTCACTTATCTTTCCACAGGCTGCCTTACCCATACCGCCCAATCTGAGAATAATTTCCTCCTACATAAGGCAGCAGAACATCTTTAGACAAAGGTATCATCATGACTGAGTCATTTCTGAAGGGTGGCTCTTCCCAGCACCTGCTTTCATGGATGTTAGGGCTTGTTTCTAGATGTACCCCAAACCCTTACGTGCTCACAGGTGGAGCATTTCAGAGGCGGTTAGATTGAGGGTGTGTAAGGGTTTGCAGTACTGGCTTCACCCACTAATTGGTTTATCATAGTTCTGGGTGTAGGTCTTATGAAGACCACTCTGTGTGGGTGGCACCACCCAAAAGCTTGGTAGCCTGGGCAGGATAAAAGGGAAGGGATCTTGCCACCTCACTGCCTTCTGCTTGTCATAACATGAACTATTTCTCCACTGCTGTCCTTGTTGCCAGGCCACTCTGCCTTGGAGCCAGCCAACTCTGGACTGAAAGCACTACAAAGTGAGCTGAAATAAACCTTTCCTTCCTGAACCTGTCAATGTAGAGTATTTTGTCCCAGCAATAAGAGAAGCAGCTAAGACAGAGTCAACTCCCGATCACCATCGCACAACTCAATTGAAGTTTCACCCTTCCTCTACAAAGAGCCCTGACTCACAGAGAGGGTGGCCAAGGCAACTGGTGACGCTGCTTGATAATGATTAGTTGAATGAAGGTGTGGGCCGCTGATTCACTGCTTTCTTGATCCACTGCAACGGCCTCATCCATGCCAGTTACTTCACAATCCAGCATCAAGCAGAAAACCATTGTGCAAAGTCTAGCTCTCACCACAGCTCTTTTACTCCAAGCTCTTCACTCCAAACTTCAGTCACCCTCTCGCTCACCTGCTCACTGTCTTTGGGCCCACTGGCCTCTCTCCTGGTCCTTACACATGTTCTTAGGCATGCCCTAGCATCAGTGGCCTGGCACCCTTGAGTGCCCTTCCCTCTCCACAAACCTGCTACCATTTCCTTCAGGCTGCCCAGTCACCTACTGGTGAGAACCTCCCTAATCACCCTGAGCCTCTTTACTCAGCCTTATTGGCCTGCACTGCATGCCTTCCTATCATCACATTATACACTGACCCACCTGTTTCTGTCTCTCACCCCAGCGGGACAGAGACATTACTATGTGTATGACCAAGTCCTTAGCATCTAGCGAGGCCAGGCACCCTGGGCATCTGCGTCGCTGCCTCCTGGTTTGATTTCCCGATGTTTTCCTGCGTACCTTTTCTACCACCCAGATGTGACATTCCTATCAGCTCTGACTTTTCTCACCCCCAAAGTCCCCATTTCTACCCAATCCCTATGTCGGCTAATACCTCTCTTCTGTCCTTAGAGGGGCTGCTCTATTCTAATCATCGAGTTTGTGACAAACTCATGTAATAGAAAAGATCAAATAAAAACATGGACTTTGGAATCTGATGGTCCTGGATTCAAATCCCATGTGATCAGTGAATTCATGACTGTGGGTAAGCTGCTTGACTCTTCTGACCTCAGTGCCATTCATTTAGTGGGCACAGCAAGATCCACCTCACTTGTGTCATATGGTTTATCTGGAGAAAGTAGGTGACAGTGCCTGAATCAAAGCAGGTCTCAAAAAAAGTTCCTTCCTTCCTAACATTGACCAAACAAGTACATTTTCTTACCTTCTCCTATTTGCTCCTTCATAGAAACAGCAAGGTAAACAATGCATAACTAGTGATCAAAGTGATTTCAAGGTGCCCTGTTGGAGGAACAGGTGGTCCTTGCTTGTCCTGCACCAGGAACAAGCAGGGCACAAATAGCAGGTGCCATGAAAAAATGCGTATCAGCTGGAGAGTTTCCACCACACTGGCAATGGGAATATCACATGCTTCTGATTAGGTTTTTACCCTACACAACAGCAGAGCCAGTGATGTAAGAGAAAACACAGTTTAGACATGGCCTCCTGTTAGTACCTCTGCTTTGCTTTCTCCAGGGTCAGAAATCAAGACAGGCAGGGAGGATGAGAACCTGCTAGAGTGCTGCATGACATGTCAGTGTCAGCTAATGGGCCCTGGAGAAATGGCCATGGCCTTGCAGGGCAGTGTCTCTTTCTCTTTCTGTCTCCTGAAAGAATCCCAGTTGGCCCTTATTCTCCACACAGCCAAAGGTCACCAGCCTTCATAGCCAGCGCAGCATGTGACAGGCTAGACGAGGGCTGCTCCTGCAAGAAGGCTTGCCACTCCAGCCTCCTCTGTCAGAGCCACACACACAGAATTAAAAGAAAGAAGAGCTCACAGTACAACAGAAAGAAATACACTGAACTGCCAAAAGTGTTTAATCATGGGATTTTCTGTATTTTTCCAAATGCTCTATATTTTCCATGATGGTTAGGGTATATTTTTACGCGAGAAAAAAAGTACATTTCTATATTTGAAAAGCCCTGGGTGTGCTAAGCCGGCCACCAAGTCCAAGTGTGGAGGATCACTACAAGTCCAAGCTGTGTAGTGAGACTCTATATAAGACCTCTGAGTTCTATTTTTATTTTTTTGTATTTTAGGACAGAGTCTACAGGGTGTACAGAGTCTCACTGCATAGATCGGATTTGTAGTGATCCCCCTGTTTACAGCCTCCCAAGAGCTGGGATTATAGGCACACGCCACCATGCCCACTCTCAATTGCTGTCTCAGCGTGCCCTGGGGCCAGGTTCGGCACAGCAGGCCTGGGGATTCAACACCCGGCCCCTGCATCTGCCTAAGCAGTTGCTTTAATCCACTGAGCTATTTGGCCGGCCCAAGACCTGTACAAGAGATCACATTCCCAAGTTGCACCAAAATGGCCTGATTTTACAAAGGAAAGCCTGCATTAGGCATGCCATATTATTCTTGTTAATTAGCAAATGCATGTTTTAGTAAAACTACTGAATGATCTTGCTACTAAACAAGCAATACGGGGAAAAAGCTAGTCAGACAAAAACAGTGCTTAAAAGGTCAGGCAGAGAAGTCTCCTCTTTACGCATACATGATTATCTAGGGCCAGATGGAACCCAGGGGAGAAAACTCTAGACTATATATGGCGCTTTTACCAACTAACTAATTAGCTCTGAAACATGGGTAAGTCTTAAATTTTTCAACTCTAAAGTAAGATCAAAACAGCTCACTTTTGCTTCTAAAATTGACATTGCACCTCATGTAATATTCAAATTAAAAGTACTCTCCTATGCAAATTCTGAAATTAAAAAAAAAAGGAAAGCTAGTGAATGGTCTGTTTGCTGATGCTGAAAACACACAACTCACCTCTTGGGCCAGACTCCCGAGACTGTCTAATAAAGTCCTTGTGGCGTCAGCCAGGAGCTCAGTTGGAAGGGGAGATGTGGAGTTCAATCCTCTCTAGAATAAGAAAAAAATAAGAAAAAACTTCATCTCTGAGCTCAACTGAAACCTTGAAATCTCTATCAATAATAAACAAGTTGACTAGAACTATCCCCAATCTCTAACTTAAGAAAACAAGAAATTGCCTCCTCACCAACACAGAGGACACAATAATTATTAAAATTGTATGTGTGTATACTGATATGCTTTTCTTCAGATAAAAATGTCTAACTCTTTCAGGAATGGCTGGAAATGTTAAGCTAGTAATTATGCAATGGATAAAAATGTCGCACGTGGTACACGTTCAGTACAATCCTGACCACCACTTCTGTCTAGATTCATATTATAAGAACGGTCTTCAGAAATAAATTTGTGATAACTCATGAATGAGGAAGGAAAGGTAAAATTTTCAGCTATCAAAAGTAGAGGAAGAAGAAGAAATTCTCTCCACTCTCTGCTCAGCACTGTTTCCAGCCCTGGAAATTTAATAGAGAACACTTATTTTTATGTCTCGTTTCAGTCAAGTCTTTATTTTAAACAATTTAGATCTTTAGTTTTATTATGTGCCATCTAACTGAGCAGTAAATATAAAAATAACTAGGTCCCAGGGAAAGGTAAATTATGACTGAAAGTCTGAAGAATGAACAATAATACATAGGTAATATAGAGGCCGGAATTTCAAGGGAAGGAGTCTTAAATTTAATTCTGAGTTTCCTGGCCTCTAAAAGAGAAAAATGAACTATACATAAAATTCCATCATTCTTATTAGTCAAATACTAAAATCATGAGGAGCAGGGTTACAAGGAAAATGTACCTTTTCTAGATATGTCTATGGATTTTATTTTATTCCATATCGTATCATATACAATGTAGAGAAATTGGACTGTTTTGATAGTCGATACTCAGAAATTGTTGTGAATTTTTAATGTTAATTACACAGAACATATTGGGAATTGGATGCCACTGTCTCTTGGAAGCAGCAACCTGAGATGTATACTTTTAAAAAGAACTCTAAATGCAGAAGATTAAGTTATTATAATCATAATCACCACAGTACCCATGTACAAGCTTAAATGCGCATTTCTGAGAAATCTGCCCGAAGGTTCTATGAAAGAACTTGCCCAGACTGGCTGACAGGCTCCTCCATAAAGGCTAGGGAAGGGTCTTCCCACACACACAACCAGCCTGGGGGGACCCGTGGTCTCCCATACACTCTATACTCAGGGAGGTCTCTAGGACAAAACCCACAGGTTATGTCAATAGTTCTTCCTTTTAGAGAGAGTAAGTCATGAACAAAAACTGTGGGGTGTTTTATTTTCATTTTATCTTTTTCTCACTTTATAACTGAAGATTAACACATTAGAAATTGAGACTATCAAAAATTTTGAGCAACAGGAATTCTCAAAAAGTAAGAGATCTTACGTGAAAGCTACTAAAGACAAAGTGTTGTGTTTGGTATAAGAACCACAACTGAAATTTTCAGGATCGTCCCAACATCCATAACAAAACAAGAAACTCTAATACACTTAATGTAAATTTTCAAAGCTTAAAATGTGGTTGCTGATCCATTTCTTTTGCCAAGTCTGAAGAGAAAAAAAGACATTTACAATTTTCTCTTGGCACCTTGGCAAATGACTCGGGCTGTCCTACCTCCATATCCTCACTGAACGGCAATGCTGATAACGTCTTGCACACACCACACACTTTTCACGAGCAGTGAAATGCAGTGTCTGTGCACAGTCCCCTCATGGTGCCGGGCACAGACGATGTCCAAGCAATTACAAACAACTCCATCCTCTGCCATCTAGCAAAACTCTTTCCTCAAAAGTTTGCAACAAACTGGAGGGCTCCATTTGCAGAATTTCTGGCTCTTACAAAACAAACACCTTCTCCTGTTTTACCATCTCTGAACTTTTTTCTTGTTAGGATGCTCTTCTTCCACTACACAGAGAGCTAGAGTAGTCTTTACATATCTCATCAGCCATATCCCAAAATCTTTACAAAATCTTAAATATTTCTTTACAAAATCTTAAATATTTGTGCTCTTTACAAAATCTTAAATATTTCTCACTGCATGGTTAAGAAGTCCTCATCCTAATTCCTACCAGCTTGGGATAAAATTTCTTTCTGTCCTCTATAACCTCTTTCTTTTACTCAGTATTTGCCAGACAAGGAAACAAAAAACAAAATGAAGCATATGAACTATTTCATCCACTTATCTTCTGTGCATACATAAATGCGCACGTGTGTAGTATACACACATATATGCAGGTGTAGACACACGTGTATTTCTTACACATACCTTGCCCCCAAAGTTGACATTTAAATAGAAAAACCTAAAGGAACATTTATTACCTATGAAAGTATATAGGTGTAACATATACACCCCTTTCTTTCAAGGTGAACTCGCGTGAACCACTGGCACTGAGCATTTTGGTACTAGGTTCAGAGTCTATCTCTCACAATATCCTCTGCAGGAATGTGGGATTTGTGCATTCCCTAGCTGGCCCACACAATACCATCTGCTTCCAGTTGGAAAGCAGTGAAAAGAATCTGGTCGGCTCACCTGTCCCCAAGTGGACGCCAAGATGGGGCCAACCACTTGTGAGGCAGTGTGTCACACCAATCAGGTACAAACATCTCCAAATGCAAAGCATACTTCTCAGAACCTCAGGCCCAACACTGGCCCTCAGCCACCACTGTCAGTCACCCGTCCTCTGAAGGGCACAAATCAGTGTGCAGTTCATGTCACTTTACAGTGTGTTTTCTCCTTCTGAATACACTGACAACTTCATAGGTAACGATTTTTTCGTCAAATTTTTCAATTTAAGTTTCTGAACTTTTGGGCAAACATTCTTCTTATTTTAAAAGTTCTACAATTCAGCAAAACTCCATGCATGCCATGAACTCTCCCTGAGCATCAGATGTATACAGAAACTATGTCTTGTAATACAGCTTGTTGTCAATTGTCTGTGCTTTGGTCTGTTGGTTTGTTTGACTGGCTGATTTCAGTTTTTGTCTCATTCAGCTTTTATCTATCCATAAGTAACAGGCAGAGCAATCAATGCCGCTGTGAGAGCTCTTTTAAATGAGCCACTTATTTAAGAATAATGTTTAGTATTATTTTAGCAATATTGGCAATTAGCGGTCAACTAAAAAAAGTCCATGTAAAAGTGACAGACAGACAGATAGACAGACAGAGAGACACAGACAGAAAGAGAGATAAGGAGATAGAGAGATAGGCAGATAGACATTATATGAGTTAAAAAACCCATACGCAATTCTACTCAACTTCAAGTTCAATCATGGATTATACTATATAGATATCTACCCAAGATTTCACTTTATTTTTCTGTGCTTGAATTTAATAAAATACAGAGAAGAGACTGATGTCAATCTGCAAAATAAGTGCTACAAACTGACAGGAAAGGGATAAGCAATGCAGTAACTATAGCAGTACAACTTGTTATTCTTATTAATAAGAACATTTAAATATATCTTCCATCTTATACCACAATGTAAAAATGAATTTTTAGTTGAAGAAAGAGTTTAAAATAAAAATTAAAGTCTAAAACATATAGGAGAAAATAATATAAAATACAAATTTGTAGTACGGTAGACTTTCTCAGTGAAAATATAAAAACCCCAGACCAAAAACTGAAAACAAATTAATCTAGACTTTTAAAAGTAAAATCTGTACAGCAAAAGATAACATAAACCTTAAAAAGCAAGCCACTGAATTTTTAAAATTTGATTATAAATGGAATACTATGTGGCATTTAAAATTAACCACATGCCACATATATCAGCACTGATAAATCTCAAGCAATAGTATTGAATAAACAATAAAAGTAGCAAAATAAATGCATTTATGTAGTACAAACACACTTAACTCAATACTATCCATTATAACTGACAGAATGGAAATATGTGTGATACAGAGAATAAAGACACGCACCTCCAGGACAGAGGTTATCTCTAAGGAGAGAGAGAGATACACAGAAGCAGAGAAGCAGATGAACCTGTCATGTTTGACTTCTTGAGCAGAATCTGACACAAGTTTACTAAATGATGGACGTTACTTCATGCGGGTTCACTGTTATTCTCTGTCCCTCTGGACATGCTTTAAATACTTCCTAATTTTCTTTTTTTCATTCAGTAAAAGATAAAGGAGAAAAGATGATTGAGAAGAAACGAAGAAAGACTAAAAGCTAGAGTTGGCTGTGAGCATGTATCTGATCGAAAGACATCTACTGCCCTTAAATAAAATTAACCTCAGGAAATAATTCATGCCTGTCAACTAGACCACAGAACGAAGCCCGAGAATCGTGTGTGTGTGTGCACACTACTCATTATGCGCTTCTCACACCTCCAGACAAAGACGGGACTTGCCCAAATCACACTCCCAAAGGGCTCCTTCAATAACATAGCTTGGGACTCCTACTGTCATTGTTCCTAACCAAAAATATTACTCTGGCTCTGAAGTTCACTAGATCCTCGCAGTATACATGAGGCAAATGAACTTCTTATATGGAGCAAAGAAATGGGAGATGGAAACTAAACTTTTAGTTAGGAACTGTACTCTCTGTGTTAAGTGAATAGGGCTTCATGTGTTGTTCAGTATGCCTAGATCACAACTAAATATCATGTTATCAGAGAAAGAGTACACACATGCTAATTATATGGCTCAAAACCTCACATCCAACTTCTGCAAAATGTGCCAGTCATAAAAAAGCAACATTGGGGCCGGGGAGATGGCTCAGTGGAATAAGTGCTTCCATGGCAAGCGCAAGGGCCTGAGTTCAATCCCTGGTTCCACTAAAAAAATAAAAAAGCAACACTTTCTAAAATCATAACAGTGCCCCAATTTCCTGGATCTAAAAGATGACTTCATCATATTCTTTCCATCCTTACTAGCTTAATAGTTAAGATAAGACTGAAAAATCCTAAAAGGCAACAACCTAGAAAAGTCAACTGGGTTTTGATTTCTGAGCTGATGTTTTATATAATCTCACTGTCTAACACTGTTCCTAGCTTGTCAAGACAAGACACCCAATAAATGTTTGCAGAAGAAAATCTAAAAAGAAGCAACACATTAGCAGGCTCAGAGGTGGACCAGACTGAGTCCTGCTTCAAAGGCCAATCAAATCACAGAAATAAATACTCTATGTTTTATATCCACCTCATCATACCACTAAGGATGCTGTGAAGATGAGGCCCAGTGCCATCCCATGGCTCTTCTTGTCTGCCTCCACTGACCTGTGCCTTGTCGGCAGCACCACCTACCACCCCTCAAACCATCCACAGCTACATTCACCTCACTCTCTTCTGTCTTGATCATATGCTGTCCCCCTAATGTTACCCACAATGTTTTCCCTCTTCTAGCAGGATCCATGTGCACACCACATCCTTGTCTAGAATGGCCCATTCCCTGTTCCTTACCTGGTGGACATCTACCCCCCTTAGGCCCCTCTGATGGTTAAGCTGGATGTTCAATTTGATTGACTTTAAGATCTACCCAAAGGATTTCTTTGTCTGTTTTTAAAAAAGTATTATGGTACATGTTGGCAGTATATATTTACATTCACCTTAGAGAACAGGTAAATATACTGTTCATATCTTAATTCCTTTTTGTTCTTTCCCCTTCTCTCTCTTCTCCTCCCTCCATCTCTAGATCTCTTTCCCACTTGCAAAAGATGTATGTTCCTGTTTCCTATGGAAACAAGATTTTCAACAAATCCCATTTGTTGATTCGTGGTGCTACTTCTTATATAATTAAGAGTTCTATTTAGAAGTCCTTTCCTGATTCTGTCTTCAACAGTTCTACCTATTTTATCTTTTGTTTCTTACAATTATTTATGTTTTGTGTTTATTACACCAAGTAAAGTTAAGCAGTATTTAAGCTTGCATGTCTGATCTATTTCACTTACATTATAGTCTTCTAGTGCATATGTTTTCCTACAAATGATTTAAATTTATCCTCCTTTATGGAAGAATGGTACTCTATTATGTATAAATACATTTTTCTTTACCCACTCATCTGTTGAAAGCTATATAGTTACTTCAAAGATTTAACTATTATGAGTTTTGCTGTTATAACAATGGGTATATATATTATTGTGATATGATGTCTTTAACTCTTTTGGGAAGACACTTAAAATGAAAATAACTGGGTCAAATGGAATTTCTGGTTTTAGTTTTTTAGGATTCTCCATACTGATTTCCATAATAATTTGACCAGTTTACTTTCCCAACAATGTAGAAGGGCTCCTTTCCTCTTATAGTATCACCAGCACTTGTTATTATTTGATTTCTTAAAGAGAACCATCTTTCTGGAGTAAGATAGAATCTCAATTTTTTTTTT